>PVHY01005884.1:56236-79159 GCA_004024945.1 Uropsilus gracilis | reverse complement strand
CAGGGAGGGTGGGGGGGGTGAATCCCGGTAAAATAAATAAATAAATTAAAAAAAAAATACTGTCAAAGATTTGGACACTTAACAGAAGTAAAAATAAGCCCCAAATTCATCATTTAAAAAAAAATATTTTGAAGTATTATAATAATTAATATAAATATGTCCTCTTACTGGATTTTGCAATATTTGTAAGATGTCCACTTTTTAGAACATTGTGTCTATGAATTTGTCATTCTAAATGAATAATTTTGCACTTCAAAAAAAAAAAAGAAAATAATGTATTCCAATTTTCCATTTATCTTTCTAATGAGAGAATTTTATGTTTGTTGTCTTTAGCATTTAAGTTAAATGACAAAATGCATTATGAATAATTTAAAAAAAATTATTTTACATTTAATAGACTTAAAAAGGCGAGTTTAACTTGGCAGAAAAATTAGAAAAAAGACAAATTATCACATTTATTCAAATCACAGTTGCCCTTATTACTAATGTCATGCATTAGAGTGATACCTTTTCTTTAACCCATGCATCAATATCATTGCACTACCTTTTAACTTAATACTATAGTTTTAGTTAATATTTATTTAAATGTGCTATAAATATCTGTGGGTTTTGCGAATACAATGTACAATATGATATATCTATCATTACCATGTCACATAAAATAATTCCACTGCCCTAAAAGTACCGAGTTCCACTTATTCAATCTGTCTTCTCTCCTCCCTAGCTTCTCACCACCACTGATCTTTTCACTGTCCTCAGCTTTTGTCACTTCTAAAATGTCATACAGTTGAAACCATGCTTCATATAGTCCTTTAAGACTGGAGTTTTTTCAGACAAGTTGCATTTGACCAAATTTGGTGACATGACAGCATTGATTCTTTTTTAAAGCATTTATTCTATTCCACTAAAGTATTATGCTACAGTTTATCTGTTCACCTGTTGAAGGTCTGTTTGCTTCCATCTCTTACAATTATGAATAAATAATGCTTCAGTGAGCAATAGTGAGGACATTCTTTTTTAATTCATTTGGTTAAATACCTATAAGCATGAATGCATGGTATGGCTAATTTAGCTTTGCAAGGAACTGCCAAACTGGTTGTTCTGTTTTGCATCCCCATTGGCAACAAACATGAGTAACTGTTTGCTCCACATCTTGCTAGAATTTAGTGTTATGTTTCAGATTTTAGTCACTATTTGGTGTGTGGCTTTATTTCATTTTAATTTATAGTTCCATAATGACATAATCTTGAGCATCTTTTCATGGGTTTATATGCTAAATATATATCACCTCACCAGATACCACACTAAATATATATATATATATATATATATATATGTATATATATATATATAAATGCATATATATTGTGTGTGTGTATATATATTACATACTTGGTAAGCTGTCTGTTTAGACTATTATCTATTTTTAAAATTGGTTATTACTCATTATTGATCAATTTTTTCTTGTTGAATTTTGACTACAAATTCATTATTGGATGTGTGTTAGCATTTTCTTCCAATCAGCTTCCATTCTTTTATCAGTGCCTTTCTCAGAGCACAATCTTAATTTTCATGAAGTCCATCTCCATTTTTCTTCTTTCATACTTTATCCTGAGAGTTATAACTAAAAATCATTACAATACTCAAAGTTACTTATATTCCCCCTGCTAATGTATATTCTATGAGTTTTATAGTTTTGTCTTTTATATCCATGTCTGATCCATTGACTAAATTTTCTCAAATAGATTGGTTTTGGCCTCTTGTCAAAGATCAGTGAACTATATTAATATTCTAGTTTAGAATTTATATTTTGTTCTATTGATACTCTGACTTTGTTCTTTTAATATTGTGTTGGTTATTCTGGGTTCCTTGATATTATCTATGTAAATTTTACAATTGGCTGTGGATAACCACAAAATAAAATACTGGATATTTCTTGGAACTGCACTGATTGTGCTGGGAAGAAATGATATGTTAATAACATTGAGTCTTCCTATGTGTGAACGTACAATATCTCTCCATTTACTTATTTCATTTGTTTTAGACTTTTGTGCTTTCTCTTGTATAGATAATATATTTTACTATATTTATACCTGAGTATTTAAAATTTTTATACTAAATGTGTTTTTAATTTCAAACCCCAATTGTTCATTACCAGCATATGAAAAGTTACTGTCTTCTGTATATTTGTGTATTGCAACTTCACTATAATTGCTTCATAGTTCTAGGCATTCTTTAAATCTTTGACTTTTCTGTATAAACAATCATGCTATCTGCAAACAAAAATGTTTTATTTCTCCTGTATCTGTTTTATTCCTTTTTGGTCTTATTTAATTAGCTAGAACTTCCAGTATAGGATTTCAATAGGATATTGAATAGGAAAGTGAATTAACTGTCTTCAAATCTTAAGGGAAAACATCTAATTTCTCAGCATTAAAATATTAACAGTAGTATTTTAAAATATATCTTAGTGGTTTTCTTAAATTCTTCTCTATTCCTTCCACACCTACTGGTTTGGTCAAATGATTTTTCTTTTTCAGTTTTGGTATGATAATTTGTATTAATTTATTTTCAAATGTGGAATCAACCTAGGATATGTAGAATAAATCTCACTTCGATGTGATATTATTCTTTTAATATATTGTTGGGTTTAGTTTGCTAATATTTTATTGAAGTTTTTCTTACTTGATTATGGAAATATTCACCTAGATTTTATATATCTTGTCATTGTCAGCTCTTGGTATTGGCATGATATTGGCCTAATAGAATAAGTGATATAGAATTCCCTTTTTTCTGTTTTTGATAAAATTTGCAGAGAACTGATATAATTTATCCCTTAATATAATTTGTTTAATAGAACTCATCTTTGTAACCATATGGAATTTTGTGTTTTGGAAGGTTAAAATTTGTTGATTCAATTCCTTAATAGATATAGATCTATTAAAATTATGGGTTTTTGTTTGTTTGTTTTTCTTTTTTCTTCTCATGTGTGTTTTGGTAGTTTGTGACTTGTAAAGACTCAGTTGATTTAGCTAAATTTTCAAATTTGTGAACATAGAGTTGTTCTTAATTGATTAGACAAGGTACTGCAGAGAAACAATCAATAGAATATATGTGCATAGAACTAGATACATGTATCCTACTATATACATGGGGTGGGGCTGGGAGCGTAGAGGGAGGGAAGGAGAGGTCAAAATCTGCAGGAGGGCTAGTAGGCTAGAAATCCAGGGAAGCTGATGAAGTCTTTAGTCTAAAGGCAGTCAGGAGGAACAATTATTTCTCCCTTGATTGACCTGAATCTTTCTTTTATAGACTTTAAATAAATTGATTTAGTTTCTGTTGATAGTCTTCCTTACTTACTGATGACCATCACCTGGCTGTGTTCTCCCACTGTGAGGAGGAAGCTCCAGTGTTTTTTTCCCCTCTTTTCATAAAGGCACTAATCCTATCACAGTGATAGAATTCATCTGAAACTTCATCTGAAACTAATTCATCTGAAACTAATTACTCACTTCATCTGAAACTAATTACCTCCTAAAGGCCCCACCTCCTATAACATCACATTGTGGGGAAGTTTTAGACCTTTAATATGTGAATTTGTGGAAAACACATTCAGTCCTTAACAAATGAAAATCTCCTGCATTATTAAGGATCAGTTTTCCTCATAGTTTATTGGATGTAAATGCTAATAGCATCTAAAATATACCTTCACAGAAATATCTGGACACGTTTTACCAAACACTCCTTTATTATTCTTTAGTGCAATATTTTAAGATCAATAGGATTAGTAGTAACAATATTTTAGTAATTTGTAGCTTCTTTTTTATTTTCTTGGTTGACCTGTTTATTGAAAATTCAGAGAACAAGCTTTTGGCTTCACTGATATTCCCTATTAAATTCTAGTTCCATATTCTCCTACTTTCACTATTTCTTTTTTTTTTTCTGATAATTTGCTATTTATTATGCCTTTTTATTTTCCTAATATGGAAGTTTATAATTTTCATTTACATCTTCTGTTCTAACATGTCAGTGCCCTTGAATTTCCACTTTTAAATATTTTTAAAAGTGTGTTTATTGAACTATAATGTATACGGTTGAGTAACCGTGGAGAATATTCCATGTGAGCTTGCAAAAAATATGTATTGTGCCATTCTTGGATGAAATATTTTATGTAGTTTTAAGTCTAGTTAATTTATAGTGACTTCTAATTCTACTTTATCCTTACTAATTTTTTATTGGTATCTCCAATTATAATAGCATATTTATCTGTTTCTTGTTGCAACTAATTAGTTTTTATCACACAGATTTTGATGCTTATTGTTAGTAATATATATATTAAAGATTGTCATGTCTTCTTGGAGAACTGACCATTTATTATTATTTAATACTCCTTTTTAAACCTGATAGTCTTCATTAATCTGAAGTTATCTTTGTCTAGAATGAATATAAGTACCCCCACTTTCTTTTGACTAGTGTCAATTTGGTATATTATTCTTCATCATTTTACTATTAATCTATGTGTGTCTTTAGATTTAAAGTACAATTCTTGTAGATAATAGTTACATGTTTATTTTTTATATACATTATGTATTTTAATTGTTTATTTTTTAGTTAAAATGGTTGCAATAGATAAAAAGTTATCTCTTCAAAGGTAATTTCTTATTAAATTGCAACTGATTCAGTTGCACTGCTAAGTTATATACATAAGAATTGTGTTTTATTTATCACTAATAGTATATGAGTAATATTTTAGTCAATATATATCTTCCATTCTGTTAATCACAGTCATTTAAATATGATCACTTATTTTCTTTGCCACCTTTGTTAGCAAACTGATCAAAGGCAAAGTCAAAATCTGATAGCTAGTTGGAGAATGAGTGTCTCCAGGTAAATGAGAGAGAAAAAGTTTCTGACTATAAGTTTAGAAAGTTAACTCAAATGCCAGTAAACATCCACTTTAGAGTCAGAGAGATGAGACCATATGATGGCTACTTGATCTAAGACTGTGGGATTAGAAGTCAACAAAATGAATGATTTGTACAGGTACTAAGGAGATATACTGATCTGTAGAGTTTGGTAATGGATGAAATGAAGTGAGGATGTCAAGGATAGTTAGATGCCTTCAGGATTAATGAATAGGGAAATACAAATAACATTATCTAAGACTGACTGTAAAAACAGGGACAGGCTTAATGCAATGATGATTTGTTCTGTATTATACATGATCTGTCACAGTATATCTGCATAGAGTTTTCTAGTTGATGTTTGAATTAAATGGGTCCAAAGTTCATAGAAGAGGTATAAACCTGAAGGTATTTGAGACCTATGAATGCAAAGAAGGAAGTTGAATCTGTGAGGGCCCTAGAATACAGACAGACACAGAGTTAAAAATATTGGTTACTGTAAAAACCATTAGTCATTAGATCTTATAATATCATTACATAACAAAGAACATCTCTTCAAGTGCCTGTAATTAGACTGAGTCATTCCTAGAAAGTATTTGGCCATCTCTAGCAGCTTTTCTATCCTTCACTAGTCTCTGTTCTGGTGACTAAGGGTTACATAACTCAATCATGAGTCATTTTTAAGCAAAGTTACTTTTATGGATAAAATAATATTGTATAACCTTCAAAGCTCGTTCATATTGAATGCTAGAAAAGGACTGATATTTGATTCTTAACAAATTTCCAAAGAAGCAGGCATCTAATGAAAATAGACTTCCTAGTCTATTTGAAACAAGTTCTGGTTCTCAGTAACTAATGCATTGACTTAAAATTTATATATCATTTGTCATACATAACTATAATTCATATTGCTATTTATATGAAAAAATATAAAAACTTTGCTTAGTGCCTGTGGGATACATAAATGAGTTAAACATATACTATTTTTAGAATACTTATATACTAATATAAGGTAAGTGTGTATAAGAGTACAATGTTACAAGTCAGACAACGTAAAATTGAGAAAACAGTCTTCTTTACAATAACATCAAAGGCATGAATTATACTTAGGAATACATTTAACAAAATAAGTTCAAAGTTTAGTTTGAACAGTATCAAGCACAGCTAAAATTAAAGAAAATCTAAATAAATGGAAAACCCAAGAGGCATGGATCAAAAACACTGTTATTTATTGTTAAAAATATAATACTCTCTGACATAGATATATAGGTATGACAAAATTCTTATCAAAATTTTAACTTTCTTCATAGAAAAATACCTGTAGATTCTGACATTCATGTGGAATTACAAGGGACTACATAGGGCCAATATAACTTTGAAAATTTACAGGTAGAGAGTTTCATACTTCAGGATTTAAAATTTCTCTAAAGCACTAAAGACAGTGTGGTGTGGTACAGCACAGAAAGATACATGAACAGTGTATTATTGAAGAGTCCAGAAATAAACATACATCTGTGCTCAACTGAATTTTGACAAGGATGTCAAAACTACTCAGTAGTGAAAAGAATAGTTTATACTTTGCTAATAGTACTTGTTGCTTTATAAGATAGTTGATTCTGGAAAAAATTTTCTTGATTAAATATGCATGGAGACAACTGCTTTCTCCTTCCACTACCACTACTTCCTTCTCCTCTGCCCTCTCTTCCCTTTCCCTCCTCTCCTTTTCCCTTACTCTCTTCTTTCTTCTTGTCTTTTTTCTCTTCTTTCTCTTCCCTCTTCTCTGATATTCTTCCCCTCCTCCAACACTTCCCTTTATTCTTCCTCCCTCTCCTCCTTCTTTCCATTCTTCCTCCATTTTTTCCTCCTCCTTTGCAATAATATTTGATACAGAGGAAAGTACCCAGTAGAGGGTTGATCAGTTTTTATAAAAGGAGGAAAATAATTAAGGCAAATCAGCAATGATTAAAGGATGGAAGGAAAGGAAGGAAGAAACATGACTCTTTTCTTATGTCTCAAATACTGAAGCACCATGAAAGACCTCAGAGACAATTCAATTTCCACATTTTATAAAGTATTACAGAGTTGTTGAAGGAGGTACGCAATACCACAATGCTGATTGAAAGGAAAACTAACAATTTAGGTCTTCTGGTTCATCATTCAATGTCATATATATTATATATATACACACATACATATGTATGTATATATATATATACTATTCAGCATGATTCAGTAATATTTCACTGAGATGCAAT
The DNA here is from genome assembly GCA_004024945.1 of Uropsilus gracilis. NCBI lineage: Eukaryota > Metazoa > Chordata > Mammalia > Eulipotyphla > Talpidae > Uropsilus > Uropsilus gracilis. Next base: position 72,000 of record PVHY01005884.1, on the reverse strand, counting down.
CTAATCAAGGGTATTAGAAATATATTTGAAAATACATTTCCATGCTGCAGAATATTTAGTTATCCTTAAAATGGATTGTTTAATCATGAATTCTAAGTGAAATATCTAACTTTAAAGCAATTGCCAATAGAATTTTTATTCTAGACTTTTTTTCCTGCCACATTATTCATGTAGTTGATTCTGCGAAACTGTATTCTGTAGGTTGCTGATCATACAGAAAGCTGACCATATAGAATTTTTCTTACTTATTATAAACCTTATTAATATGACAACAGTAGATAATCTGAGTCTCATACCTATCCTGGGCCCTTTTTAGAATTCTGTGTACATACTCCATATCATTTCTATGTCATACCATTTCTTATGTCAACAGTTTGATTTTAGTTTATTGATCTGACCTGAATGACTAGGAGAGTTTTCAAAACCTCTGTTCACTTCACAGTCTTTTTCAATTCAACCAGCACAATTACCATCTTCACATCGCTGGTATCTCTCTATCATTATGTTATAATTATAGTTCTCTGGCTTATGTTCTCCCTTAAAGAAAAAGGTACCTGATTTGGCTTGTTATAATGGTGGGATATTTTGCTACCATATCGCTTGGTTTAAACTCCAACTTTGTCACATGCCAGTTAGGTGATTTGAGTCTCAGTTTTCTTAATTACATCATTATTGTAAGAATTATATAAATTAACATGGAAAATGTTTCAAACAGTATTGGTTCACAGTAACCCATGAATTTGTGTTTGTTGTTATTATATCGCCATTGAGATATTGTAAGATATATATGAAACCATTTTGTATAGTACTGCTACCATCACTTTGTATCAGACTGATATGTCTAACCCTCATCCCTATAGATGACAGGAGAGCAAAAGTTATTATTATTTTTATATGTTCCATATTGCAAATAAAAATGCTTAAAAATTTCTTTTTTAAAAATTAAATGTTGCCTTTATGATTAAAACATTGTTGACTTTGGTGGTGTTTGAAAAAAGTCTAAATACCATGACACCAAGATAGATCTACAGTTTTTCTACAACATATAGATCTGGAAACTTGTACTTCTGGTGATTTCAAAGTAGAGTCTACAATAGAAAGTCCACTAAAGTATGGGAGTAAAATTTTACAATTTTATAAATTTTATCTATATTAAATTTTTATCTTACCTTTGTAGATTTTTAGTTTGTATATATCATTAATCAATGAAAAAATATTATGAAAATGCTAGATATGTAAATAAATGGTAAATGTATATGGGAAGTGTAGACTTGAAAATTGTTTTCTAATGGGTTGTATTGTCTAAAAGTCTGGAGATCAGCTATCTCCTACAACATGAGCTAATGCCCATCTGATCTACTGACTCCTAGAACACCATTTCTGTCCCTTTATTCCCAAAACTAGCTCAAAACCAGACTGTTGTTTTGTAACGACAGTTTGGCAGCTTCTCTTTTCCTGTCAAGTTTCAACCTGTATTTTCAAACCAAAGCTTAAGTGTAACCAAGTGGAGGCTACTTAAAAGATGGGTCTATATGAATCCATTGTGTCTATACCCATGTACTCACTACCTCACTTTGCTAAAGGGTTTGCCACAATAACTGGAACATAACCGACTTCACATAAGTGTTTCTTGAGAGATTAGCTAACAGAGATTGCTAGTGGGAGGTGGCAGAATGTGCTAACAAAAGAGGCTCAGATCTTGGCTCTGTCACAAACTGGCAAACCCAAGCCTGCCTTTGTGAAATGAAGTTAAAAAATGTGCTCTCTTCTATGGGTGCTGCGAAGGTTAAACTGGTTTTCTGAACATCACTTAATACAGAACAAGAACTTCATAAATGTTAGCAATATGGTCTCCCTGAAATTTAAAAACAATAATCTCTCCAAAGCTCCCACTATACACTGAATGAGCAAGTAACTAAATTTTCTCTGCCACCCAGTCATCTTAACTGACAATCACAATTCTTTGTGACTTTCCTTCTTCTTATAATTGTATCACTTCGTATTGACACACAACTTTCTTGAGACTATCATAGCACTATTCTCTTGGATTGATGAGATCATGTGCTCTCTTTTTGAATTGCTAATATAATTTTTAAAGAGTTTTGCACACATATGGTTATTCTTGCTGTAGAACTAACATTTGTTCATTTACTGCTCAGATAAATTAAATTTAAAAGATCATTATTTTATCTCAAAATGTTTAATTTGGTATCCTTTTCTGTTGGCAAAATCAGATTTCCATGGTACAATGTTGAATATCTCCTTAAATTTCCAATATACTGCCAAAGGGTATAACATGGAATTGTGACATCAGTGTTAGTAGGTAGAGAGTCAGTGAATAGAAAGACGAGGCAGATTCAAAGGTTTCTCCCATTTTATAAGCATTTAAGAGTTTTCCTTTCCTATTTAGGATTTTGAGAACATACTAGCAATTGAATTAAAAATACTATTATAATGAGAAAACTCTTTCAAAAATTAACTATTGTAGATGACATAATTGTCTTTGTAGAACATCCCGAAGAATCATTATCATTACCTCCTGGGCCTAGTAATCAGTTAAAACAAGGTTACAGGATATAAGGTTAATATACAAAAGTAATTTGTTTTCCTATAAACCAGCAGTGAACAACTGAAATTTGAATTTCAAAATACATTTTCATTTTTATAAAAAATAACATTTAAGCATAGATCTAGAAAATATGAAATGGGTCAAAATGAGAGAAAAACTACAAACATTGATGAAAAGAAATTAGGGAAAGATCTAAATTAATAGAAAGATATTCCATAATCATGAATAGAAGATTCAATACTGTCAAGATGTCAGGATGTCAGTTCAGGTGCCTCACCCAAGAAGATAAATAGATGGCAATAAATAAAAGCTGCTTAACATCACATGTCATTAGGGAGTTGCAAATTTGTTTGTTTATTTATATATATTTATTTATTTAGCTAGCTCCCACACCCAGGAGTTGTAAGTTTAAACAATGAAATACAATAATCCCCTTATTAGAATGAACAAAACTCAAACCACTAATAATACCAATACCTGGTGAGGATGTGAAGCATCAGGCACTCTCAATCACTACTGGCAAAAATGCAAAATAGTATAGTCACTTCGGAAGACAGATGTGAAGTTTATAAAGTTAAACATAGTCTCACTTTGGGATTCAGAGTTATATTCATTCATATTTATCCACATGAGTTGAAAATGTATGCCTAAACAAAACCTTTCACATGAATAGTCATAGAAACTTTATTCATATTTGCCAAGTCAGAATCAGTCTTCAATCAGAGAACGTGGTTCCACCATGCAATGGACTATTGTTTGGCAATAAAATGAAATGAGGTGTCAATCACAAAAATTCTCCAAGAAACCTTACAATTCAGTCCCAGAAGTTACATGTTACAATATTTCAACTATATGGCATTCTAGAAAAGGCAAAAGTAAAGAGATGACAACCAGCAGTTGCCATGGATCGGGGGTGGGGGGGTGGGGAAGAGTGTTAATGGAGCACCGAAGTACTTAAATGTAGTAAAACTCTTGTGTGTAACTGTAACAGTGAATAATGACATGATGCATATGTCAAAATTTCCATGAAGAGTGAACCCTAATGTCATCTGTAGGCTTGATTAATAATTACATATCAACATTGGTTCTCCAATTATAGCAAATTTACCACACAAATGCAAGATAATAATAATAGGGAAAACTGCAGATGAATATCAGGTATATGGAAATTCTCTACTTTTGTTCAACTTTTCTGTAAAATTAAACTGCTTAAAAAAATGAAAATCTATGAATTAAAAAAATCCATAGCAAATAAAAAATTAGTTAACAGCAAATTATATATAAATACACACACACAAAAATACATACACACATATGTGTATATATACACATTCTGGTAAAATAAAATAGCTGTACATCTCTTTTCTTGACAATTTAGAAATGCTATTTTCTTCTATCTTATGCTTTTATAGGAATTGTCAACAGAAGGTGAGGAAATATAGAGAGTTATATTAACTTATAAAATTATAAGTTACAAAACTGTTAGTGAAAGAAACTGGGATTGAAATGAATAGTTGTGGGAGTTTTAAGTTCTAGGGAAGACTTATTTTAAAAGAACATAATAATGGCAACTAAAATGTTTAGTGATTAGTTTATTAAATTTTATTCTTTGTCATTATACTTTCTTTTCAAAGAATATATATGGGTAATTGAATATACAACTGCATATCAATAATACATACCAATTTTCCCCAAACATTAAAATGTGAGGACAACAAAACAAGAACATACCAAGTAATTGATGCTGATCATTAGAACATTTTCATATTCTTTGCCTTCTTTACCATCAATTTCACAATCAGATGATGCTACTGGCAATAGAACAAGGATCAGGGGTGGAATTCCAAAGATATACCTAAAAGAAACTAAATTCAACAGTAAGTAAGCATTAGCTAAATGTTAAACATCACATTATATTCATTGTGGTGAAACAATTGACCTGATCACTTGCTACAAATGATTTAAAAAATGAATCTCATTTTTTGTATAGTGTGGAAAGAACCCTAAATATAATTAGTGTGTAATGACCAAAGTGGGATAGCATTCTAGAGTAAGGTTTCTTTCACTTTTTTACCTGAAAATTATTCTTTGGAAAAGTTAGACCAAATAGAAAGAATAGCCTTGCTTCTGAAAAATAATCTCTGAAATAAATATACTTTATTTGATTTCTCTCTCTCTGTATATATGTAAATGCATATATTATGTAAATAGACAAGCTACAGGTAAAGAGTTATAGAGTTTTGAAACTTTGTGCCCTGTGGTATGTGATTACATATTGATGGAAAAGTAGATGGCTATTCAAGTGTCTGTTTTTTAGAGGTAAACTGCATATTTATCTCCAAAGTACATACAGCACTCTGATTAAAACTTCTTTTTTTTAATAATAGGCTTATAGGGTTGACTCTTCCCAGAATTTTGACAATTATGACAAAGTTGGCATTTATACTTTGAGACTCATTTTTCTATCTTTTGAATATTTTCTAGGTGCCCAGGGACTCATATTCTCTTCAAATACAGTTTTTTTCCATGACTTCTTGAAATGCAAAAGAACCCAACAAATGGATCAGATACTGGTAATTAATGGTTTATATTTTATTCCGAAAAGCTTTTCCATTTAGGAGCAACTTTCCAGTGAAAAGGAATAAAATTATAATGGATATCATTTACACTAGCTACAATACATTGGATGGAAAGCCAGTGGTAGCCAGAGTAGTTAAAATTTGCTTATGTTGGAGCCCATTTCTTCATTAGCCTGCCATAGTGTCATCTGCATTTCCCCCCACACTCTTGAGTATATTGACAACACATTTCCTGTGAATTTCCCAAATGAACTTTAACTGTATTTGTTGAGTGCAAGATATTTCACAGCTGTGTCTTCTCTGATTAAGAGTATAAATATCCTCCTTGAAGCCCAACAAACTATTATTGTGAAAATGACCTAAAGACTGTTAAGTACACCAAAAAGTACCCAATAACACTGACATCTATTATTATCTGTCATATATAAGACAGTAGCACTCTCAAAAAATTATGTGCTATTAGTGACATATACTTTTATCAGATATAGACATATATGGAAATAAATATAAATCCTACATCTCATTTTTATATCTCACTGACACTTTACATGGTAAGAGTAACAAAAATTCAGGACTGAGACATGGAATCTATGAACAGATCTGCCACCAAGTGTCTATGCTAGGTGAGCAAGACTTCACTTAAGAGATGAATAATCATTATAATGCTAGTTATCTGTTAATTTAATTGAGTACCTACTATACTCCAGACACTGTAAGGTGCCTTATACCTATCATTTCTAAAATCAGGAGTCCTGCAAGTAAATTGCTTTGTAAAACACAGATAGTAGTTGCCAGGTTTGAATTCTAATCCGAGTTTTCTGCCTCACCAGGATTTACTCAGAAATGGCCATTTCTTAAAATAATATATAATCACATTGGTCTTCAAAATCAAAACTTTTTTTCCATGTAATCTTGTACAGTTCTTCCTCTGTCTTCTATTACTGTTCTTTCATCCTGAAGATCCTCAATGATCAACTGCTAATTATTCACTAGATAGTAACTTTGTAATCAATTTTGTGTAGATTGTTTAAAAGCAAAATTTTATTTTCTCTACTCTCTTCTAAATAACCAAGCACATACTTCAGGATAAACATATTATAAATGAAAATTTACACAAGATATAACTTGAAGTTTTATGGATGATATAATAAAATAAGTAAATAGTGGAATATAAAAAGAGACATTCTTACTATTACACATGGATATCATTTCAAAGGTTCATTTTTTATCTTTTAATAAAGGAAGTTAGTTAATTTCCTATGAACACTATATGTTGTGTCCTCTTCACCTCAATTTTCAGTAATTATTCTCAAAATCCATATCAATTCATTGGATGTGATTTTATCAATATTTTCAAATGATGGTGGAAAATTCAGTCTTTTCTGTGTATACCACAACTAGTTCCTCAACCCTAAAATATAATTTATTTTGTGCAGAAGGACTGTCTTTTGTTGCCATCGATGATATTAAATGAACTTAACCCAGGCTAGACAAGGGCTATGCAAATCACCCAAGATTTGGAGTAGGAGACTCAGAGTTTCCAGATTGACATAAAATGTGTGATTGAGTGAATGAGATAATCTTTTAAGCTTCACATAGCATATCTGTGATATGAGAACTTATTTTCCATTCCTTCTCTTAAGTGCCTTAATTCTAAAAATCTACCTGTCTTGTAGACCTGTCTGGTATATATAGATATATATATATCCAGACAGGTAGGTGTATATATGTGTATATACATATACATACATATATACATACATATATGTACATACATATACACACATACATACATATATATATATACTCATACACTATATTTAAGGTACTGATACAAGTACAGCATAATCCTAAACACAGTATATAGTATCTCTTCAGATTTAATATCAGCTGAAGAACAAGCCCATATATATTCAGAGACTCAAACTCACATCTCATCGGTTCTTAGATTGCTCATTAATGACTTGCAGTTGTTCAGTAACTGCAGTCTTTTCTCCATACCCCACGAAGAGCAACATGCTCATATTGCCAGGTTTGAGTGTTTTATCACACTGGGAAGAGAACTTTACTTTTTTTTAAATTTTGACTTCAGGTTACCTACAGACATCTACCCATCCCCCAACCTGGATTTTTCTTTAAGTTACAGAAAAGACAAACCATAAAGATGGACTTGTCTTTATATCTCCTGAAGGGATTGAAACTGGAGAATTTGTTTTCAGTAGGGAATTTGGTTAAACCAGAATGATGACTATTCAAGAAATTCTTGTTGGTTTTTTACTTTAAGCCAAATAATACATTCAATCCTCAGCTGTGTAAGTTATGGGGTCAAAGTGAACATAAATAAATTAGCTTTCATAGTCCATCCAATCAAATTGCTAATGGGTTGTTAAGATAAGTAAGTGTTTATTGGATGGTCATTATACACATTACATTGACATTTCTGCTGGGATTTAAAATGTATATATATATATATAGTTAAAAGAATTTTGGGATAGATTGGGAAACATATGACTGTATAAAACTTGTCTTTAATATGAATAGTTGGCATAGCAAATGGAGGAATAAAAATCCTAAATTAATAAATTATAGAAAAATAAGCATTTTTGTTAGGAAATCAACTTTTAAAGATTACAGACAAAAGTTTGATTACACTCACATAAAGAAATCTAACATCCATCACAACCAATATTAAGATTGAACTGTAAATGCCATCCACAAATACCATGACAAACACTTAAATCTATTTCGGGAGTCATATTTATACAACATCCCACTAATCTCATAGCCTCTTCATTGTGAGTACTACTGATTATTCACAACTTTACGAATTGAGAATGAGTCTGGGACACAAAGAAACCTTTTCACATATGTGTCTAGTAAAGCCAAGATGCAAGTCTAAAAACCTAGAAGTTAAGGTTTTAGACACTGAACTACATTGCTTCCTAAAAAATTATTGCACATGAATAGTCAAGGGAATAAAAAACATTCACCTCCCTCTTCAGTGAACTTCCAAGCCAAACTCTGAAGCACTGAGTCATACACTCTTATTTCAGGAAAGAAGATACCAAAATTTGCTCCTTTTACACTAGGTTATATGTCAGAAGTAAGGCCAGAAAAAAAAATCTCATGTGAATTTCATGTGAATATGACATGTGAGTGGGTCCCAAGGAAATAAATGTTTCCAGTTTGAGTGTTTAAACACTGTTTAAACATTGATGTTGTGCCATGTGCAAATCTCCTTTAGACCTATTCAGTGTTTCTAATCTTCCTCAGTAATTTTTATTACTATCTCATTTTTTTCAGTTCTGAAATATGATAAAATTACCCAAATCAAAAAAGCGTGACTGAGGGCCATATAAAGCAGATCCTCAAGTATTCAACTCCCAAAAGAAGTGAAAAAAGGGAAAAGCAACCACATCCTTAAGCCCTAGTAAAATCTTTTGGAACAAAATGCAGTAGAAACCCATTCATTATAACGACCATGACTAGTTTAGAATTTTTATTTTTTCTTGGTTGCACACAGTTAACAAATAGTTCAAAAATAAGTTCCTCTCTTAATAACATTTACTGTAGCTTCCTTGTCTTATTTTATCATGCCACTTTAGATCAGAGATGATGCAGCATTAGAACCGGAAGCTATCCAAACAGCAATGTAGAGAGAGCTTTCTTAGGGAAGCAGAATAGCCCATTGTAAATCTTCCATCTACTCCTATACTCTAAACGCCCTCTTTATTTTGTTATTGGCTTGCTACTCATTAGCTATGTCAGTTCTTGATTCTGTAATACCTAGGGGAAGAAAAAGAACTCTGCTGACCTAAAGGTATCTCCAGGAAAGTTCTCACACCAGATATCAAAGACAAAAACAACCAGTTCTTTCTTCCTGCACCCTCCCTCACCTTCTTTGTCAGGAGGAAGTATTGACGATAAAACATTCCTGTTACTCTTAGCAGATGTTCGCTCAATCTTTTTCCTCTTTTTTCTTCCACTAAAAAAAATCTCAGGTCTGTACATTGGCAATATCGCCGCTAACAGAACCTACCTGGTCTCAATTCTGCCCTTGTCCATTTAAATCCGCGCGTACAAAATATATTAGAGCTCAGAAAGGATCTAAAATTTAGAGCTATGTCTATTTGTTCCTACCTCCATATAGGAGCACCCAAATAGGAAAACAACAAAACCCAGCAATGCAGCGCTGGGTGTTCCTACTGCCAGTCTAGGGACTTGAGTTCCTAGCTTAAAGAGAAGGAACAGCCCGGGTCGGAAACTCCGGCTCACTGAGGGGACAAAAGGGGTTTTCCAGAGACCTGTCCCCTTTGGGTTTAAAAGCACGTCCCCTGGGAGCCTCGCTTTCACTTCTCTAGGGAGCTGAGAGCTGCACTATCACCCGGCGCCTGTAAGTAGCAACTTGGGGCTGCCGGGAGAACCGGGAGGTGGGTTGGGCGCCAGGATGACAGAGGGCGGCTCTGGCAGGGGACGACTGACGGGCGACCAGGTTTCGGGCTGCCAAGGCTGAGCGGCGCGGAGGCTGCAGCTCTCGGTCTCGGTGCGGAAGGCACCCGGGGTTGCTGCAAGAGCCGCCTGCCCGGCGCAGTCGCCCCAGGTGGAGGTGGCTGTCCGCCAGGCCACCCCGGGGCGGCTTACGGCAGCCCGTGGGAGAGCCAGTGCTCTCCGCAGGTCCAAAGTGCAAGGCCGGGCTGTTAGCGGGCGCGCCTGGTCGCGGGGCCCCGCAGCGCGTCCCGTAGTCCCCCGGCGCGCCCGGTGCGCCAAGTTCTGCGCCCGGGAGAGGAGCGCTTACCATGGAACATGGTCTGCGGGAGGCGGGCGTGGTCATGATGACCGCAACTGCAGCTGGAGCGAGCTCTCACCGCCCATAGTCACTCCCAGGACCCTGGTCTTCCGCGGAGTTGCCCGGTGTCTGTGCGGGGTAGGGCAGTCTGCAGCTGGCTCTTCTCACCCACGCCGCGCCTGATGTTTCATCCATCCCAAGGGGGGCGGCACACACCACGGCCCGACTCTGCGCTTTGCCTTTCCCATAACTTCCGTAGGATCTGCCGGCAGTGTACTTTCAGTTTCTACTTTGCGCTTGGTCTGCAGGTTCGATCTCTGGGTTCATGAAGGGGGCGCCTTCACCGGCCCCCTTCACCCCGCCTTCCAAGCACCTGCCTCCTCCCTTAGGGCGTCCTGTGCACCTGGACCTAGACCAGAGGAGGGCGCGAATTTCCAAAAGCACCGCAGAAGGAAGGCGCTGGCCTTCGGAATCAGAGTAATTTGAGGCAAGACCTTCCAGATGACCTCTAGCCTCCTTGGCAAAGACAAGCCGGTGGATTCTAAAAGCATCGGTTGCTAATGTGTCCACCGAAGCCACAAGTGAGTGGGCTATGACAAACGCACGCCATGGAGGAGGCGTCGCAGCTCTTGCCACGGATGTGGTGGAGGATGCCAAGTCATCTTGTTAAAAAGGGGAAGTAAAATGTGATTAAGAAGGTTCACGCCCTCGGGTCCCTTTAACCTTTGTGAGCAGTCTTTCTGCTCTGTTTTTTAGACATGTACCTGCCCAGGTGAGACCTCAAAGAAAAATAAGCCAATGGGTCCATCTAATATGGTAAGTGGTGTTTTTTGGACCCCCAAACCAAACCCCAAAGTAGATGGGAGAAATGGAAACTAATAATAGTTAATAATTATAGTTTCCGTGAGCACAGTTAACTTAGTTAATAAAGCAAACTATCTATTTTGGCTGTGTTACTGAGGAGTTAATTTTTTTCTAGACCTATTCAAACTAATTTAGGTATTTCCTGATTTAGTTTGGTTTCTAAAATTCTTCAAAAATTCGGCTTAGAGGAGGATGGAAATGTAATAATTATGATGAATAATGACTATCATTTACCTAGCCTGTGTTAGTACTTGGCTAACCATTTTACATACATAATTTCATGCGAAAATTTCTGAGGTAGGCAATTTCTTATCGGTAGGTATGTGAGAACTGACCTGGAATTCACTTAGCCATTTTAGTAACAGAGCTTGCTCTGGATTCTGGCTCTAGAGTCCATGTTTTGAAGCCCTATCTGGAAGTCCTTGGAAACAATGTAGCATTGTAGAAATTGATGCCAAGACTAAAACAGCTACAGGTGTCACATAGGTGTACCTTTGACCAAATGTAGGGATTGCAGGAAAGATTTCTGGAGTTTGAGACTTCTAAATTGAGAAGGGTTAGCAGGAACTAAACCTAGGCATGACAGAGAGCTTTCCAGATTCTGTTACAGTGCCAACAAAAACAAAGAGGAAAGGAGGATGGGGAAAGAAAAAGGAAGAGAATAACAATGAAATAGCATGAGATGCTGTGGCAAGAGCCTGAATCTTGGAGCTAAGAGTTTTAGTATCTTTGTATCCATTGGCAAGTTCAGTCACCTCTGCCTCAAATATAAATTCTGAATGGAATGCACCCATCTGTATATTGCAGCCATTAAAAACTTGCTGTCTAGGGGATCTTAAAAACTTCCATGCTTGCCCACAACTCATTTGTTCTTCTAGAACAGTAAGATATCTAATTTACACTTGTACCCTCTGTCACCACACTCTGACAACTCCCCTCTGTGTGCCATGTCTTCCAGGGTCTGGTAGATCTGCACCCATTTGCCCTGTCTGACTCTCTGGTAGTCACCTCCCTACAGACTCCATTCACACTGGTCTTTTTCTTTTCTGTATCTAACCAAGCTTACTTCTATGTAGAACAGTATCCAGCTACAGACATTCAAGAAGCATTGTTGAATGACAGATGGAGGAGAGAGAACAGTTGAGTGAGAATGCATGAATGAGAATATGTGTAAAAAAGAAAGTGTGTGAAGGCAAGACAAAAATAGAAAGAAAGGAGGAGATAATGAGGGAATTAAGTAAAAGCAGGGAAAAGAATATGGTGGGGGAAACCTAGTATTTCCATTTGACTGGAACATAGAGAGGGAATGGGGAGTAGAGAAACACAAGCCTAGAATGATTTTTAAAAAATGAATTATGCAACTAAACACACCTATACTGGTGAATTATTTATTTAGAATCCCTGACAGCAGCATTGCGGTATGTCATTGCACATATCATGCACTTAAAAAAAAAAAAAAGAAAAGAAAACTTTTCAGGAACAGATAAAAGAACATCCATCAATAACTTGTTCAAGAGGAAGTTCATCTTTCCTTTTTAATGCAATCACCATAAAATCTGACAGTCTAATGACTTGTGTATAAAACAGCTTTCAGAAACATGAGAAGAGATTATTCAGAGTTTTAGGAGAAGAGAAGCTAATTCTTTATTGGACTGTGAACCCAAATCAGAAGAATCTTTTTGAAGTAAACACCCATGAAGCACTTGGAGTGTTTATTGTTACATTAAAATGAGCATATCTAACTGTATCAAGTTACCATTTTGTGTATCAAAGAATTACTATCATTTGGAAAACTATTCCAAATATCTGTAATTGATGGTTGTAAATTTTGGTAAACTGTGTTATTTTTTCATAAGATAAATGGACAAGGATAAAATGTTTAACTAATTTTTATATACTAATATTTCATTTTTAGAGAAATGGATGGTTACTATGTTCACTAGTAGACTTAATGATGTGCAAAAAAAATCAAGATGCAAACAAAATAGTATATAAAATTTACAAATAATAAATATGAAGAGAGAAGACATGAGTGGTTAATACGATACAATGGAAAATATGGAAATGAAACATGTCAACTTAAAGCGGGAACTATAGAAGATCTACCAATTTTTTATTTATTATTTCAATTTTTTATTTTTATTGAGGCAACATAGTTTACATTCTTGGTTGTGTCCCAGAAATATAAGCCCTACTCTTTAGGCATTGTTATAACACATCCACCAGCAAACCAGCCATAGGCTACCAAATAGTCTTTTGAGCTTCCTCTCCACTTTGTTTTCTGCTCTTCCCCTCCCCTTTGACAGCCTTGGGTATATAATCTGCTTTCTCAGGTTAGTTCTTAGTTTGGATATATCTGACCTTTTTCCTGCTTTCTCTATAGTTCTAAATCAGTTACACCATCCAGTATTTGTTGTTTTTCTTCTAACTTATTTCACTTAACATAATCTCCTCCATCTCTACAAATGGCTCCTGATCCACTAGTATTTTTGGCCACTTAGGTTCTTTCCATAGCTTGGTTATCGTTAACACAGTAAACACAGAGGTGCCAATGTTTCCCTTTGAATTAGTGTTTTTGTGGTTGGGACTTTAGTTCTTTATGTAGGAATAGAATGGCTGATTTGGATGGAAAATCCCGTTTTGATCCTTTCAGAAACCTCCATATATAGACTGAACCTGTCTACATTCTCACCAACAGTGTAGTAGGGTTCCTTTTATTTTTTTCCATATCCTCACCAACACTCCATGTTTCTGGTCATTTAGATATGGGCTATTCTCACAGGTATTGTTAGGGGACTGTGACCCCTAGTATTGGTGTTCATGCATTAAAATAGCTATTGCTAGCATTGGTGGGTGGAGACTTGGAAAAGGGAAGTTAAACCTTAAGAGAAAAGAGGATAAAGGATCAGGGAGGAGAGAGAATAAAAGACATGGAAGGAGACAGAACAGAAGAAAGGGACAGAGACAAGAACCCAGAAGGAAGGTACAGAGAGGAGCAGCAGAGAGGCTGGAGGCCTCAGAGCTGCCGCTGCCATGCAGGGCAGCAGGGCAGGGAAGAAAGTCAAGCTGTGGGCTTCCAGCCCGGGCTGGTGAGGAGCCCGGGGAAGCATGTTGGAGAAACTTGTGACCTGTGTGAGCTGTCTTGGAAACTTGGTACTTAAAAACTTGGTTTAATTTTGAAGCTGCGAAGCTTGGTAGTCTTATGGAGCACTGAAGACAGTTTGCCGTGTTGCCATTTTCAAGGTGAGACATCTGAAATGCTTGCTGTGTTGCTATATCAAGTGAGTTTTGCTGATGCCGGGCCACTTTGGAATTGGAGCTGAAGGAATGCAGGAGCTGCGCCTTTTGGAGAAGGATCGATGACTCCATCTTGCGATGATGCCATCTTGGCTTCTTCTGGCTTGGTGTGAGTGCAGCTATGTCTTTGAAGAATGAGTGGTGGCCACCACCTTTACTCCTTCATCCCACTTAAGGTGGGGCAGCCCCATTTTGTGGACACACATGGCTGCCTGCAGCCATGTGCTCTTTGCACTAGAGACTGGACTGTGTGGTAAGATTACCAATGGGGTTCCCTTGTACCTCTCAGTGACTTTTATTTACTTCGTCCTTTGAATAAGTAAATTTATTTTTGCCTCCCTCTTAAAGTTTATGTGGTCTTGCTACTGCATGCATGGGCTGGGGAGAACTTGGTATGTGACTGGCTTTTAAAGGCCCAGCTGCTCCCCTTTGCAAGCTTGGTTATTTGTTTTACCTGTTTTCTTACCTGATTTCATTCAGTGTGAGGTGGTATCTCATGTTGGTTAAACCTGCATTTTCTTGGAGATAAGTGTTGAAAACTTTCTTCATGTGCCTGTTGGCCTCTGGAAGTCTTTGGAGAAGTGCCTGTTTAATTCTTCTGTCGAGTTTTTGGTTGGGTGCTTTGTTTACTTTTTGTTGAGTTGTACGAGTACTTTGTAGATATTTGATATCAGTTCCTTGTCAAACAAATGGTGTGCCTGAATTTTCCCCCTTTCAATGGGACGTCTTTTTACTTTAGTGGGTATTTCTCTTACTGTGCAGAATTTTTAAGTTTGATGTAGACCCAGTTTTTTATATTCCCTTTTCCTTGCTACTTGAGATGAATCCACAAGACATTTTTCAATCCCATATCCTAGAGTATTTTGCCTGTATTTTCTTTTATTCCTTTTATAGTTTCAGGTCTTACATACAAGTCTTTTATCTTTATAAGTTAATTTTTTGTGGGTATGGTATGAAAGTGGTCTATTTTCATTCTTTCCCAAGCAACTATTCAACTTTTCTGACAGCACTTATAAAAAAGGTTTTCTTTACTCTAGAACTTTTTAATCTATTATGACTGTATTTCTGTTACTTTCTTGTTTAAAGCTTCAATTTCAATCTTGTTATTAATTTTATTTCTTCAGATATACATTTACTTTTTGAGTTTTTTGGTATTTCTTTGATCAGCTTATCTGTGTTTTTTTTTAATGTTTTCTTCCATTTATTTGAATTATTTTATCATGACAATTTTGAGCTCTGAATCTGATGGAAAGACTAAGTCTTCCATGTATTTGTGATTGAATTTTGGAGATCTATTCTTTCTCTGTGATGCAACATTTCTCTGAGGACTCAGGCTGCCATTTGCTGTGTTTCCCTGTTATTTGCTTTTAGGGCCTACATATATATCAGTAGTCTTTCTCTAAACATGGGACCTCACAATGTTTAAGGAGCTTACTTGATGATGGACATTGGCAGGTGAGATAAGGCTTCTTCTGGGCATAATTGGGTCACTACTAATTCAGGGAACTTCTCAGGGTTTGCACAAACTAACAAAACTTTAATGCCTTACAATCTTCAGTTAAGCTAATTAATTATTAGTAACCTGCAAATATTTTCTTGATTAGGTATCTGGACTATCTTATCTACTTCAATGACCTTTTTTTTTTTTTTTTTTTTTTTTTTTATTTTG
>PVHY01005884.1:0-56136 GCA_004024945.1 Uropsilus gracilis | reverse complement strand
ACACTCAGTGCTGCAAATACTCTCAGTGGTAACTCATTTCCACGTATTTTTTTCTACACACTGTGGGTGGCAATGCACATCTTCATTGTGGTTTCAATCTGGTAGGTACTTACATTGATGTCATAGATGTACTTTCAAGGACAAAGAATATTACTTAAAATAATGTTGGTATGTACTTAAACTACTGGTTTAAGGCAGTATAAATTTATCTCTCCAGTGAAAAAGCAGTTCTAAGTGTGTGACCTAAATTATAAATCAGACTTACTCAATTTTCAAACCTTGTTTGAGGATGAATTTTAACTTTTATCAAATAGCTGCTTAGCAACTATTTACATGGCATTTTTTATGTTGCACTTCTTAATAAATCACAAATTCATAATAATGTTATATTCAAGTTGCTAAGGACTTGGGGATTCAACTGTTTTCTAAAGCTATAATCACTTGAGCATTATGTGAACAATTTTTTTTCTGGATGACATTAGCATTCAACTGTAAAACATACTTAATTTCATGGGATGAAGCCCAGGCATAGAATGAGACTGCCAGTTTTGATCATTATAAGAGTGAAGATAAAAAGCTTTGTTCTGAAGCCTTAATCAAAAGAGTCAAGTCAAAATGTGCTGAAGATGTCAGTATAGCGGTAATGTTTGAGTCTTTGAAATGTATAAAATTACCCAGTCTGAAGCTTCAAAGAGATGAAAGGGAGAGATAGCTAATGCCAGAAGGAAACTTGAGTCATAGAGGTTAAGTAATAAATGGAGAAATGGTGCCCGCTAATAAAATAACAAATAGGGAGCCAGGAGGGTGGAGAGTGTAAATAACACAGAAATCAAAAAGGATATATTTTCAAAATAGATTAGTAATCAGTATTTTCAGATGACAGATTGTACAAGATGAAGATTAAAAACTGTCCACTGAATTTAGTAGTGTAAAGATTGTCCACGGTACTCGTAACTACAGTTTGGGAAGAGTAATATAGATAGAAACAATATTGTAGTTTGTGGGGTTGTTAAGTAAAAATAAAATGATGGAGAATGACTTGAGACATGTAAAGCATAATGGAAGTCTCAAATATGAGAGGTACAAGAGCATATTTGTATACTAGTTGATAAAATTAGTTTCCTTTGAGAAAATAATAATGGATGGAATCAACAAACTGAGGTAACTTACTTATTTTTCTTATATGCCTATTTTTCTCTTTCATTTCAAATAATATTATATAAAATATAAATTTAAGCAGAGTCCACTACAATCTGGTTTTCTTTCTTATTTTCCTTATTGGAATACTCCTTATGATGTTCATTTATCTACCTGTAGAATAGCATTGACTTAGCTAAGAGAAAAAACATTTCTCAAATTGCCTTTCAGAGGGAGCAGTTAAAGTTTATCTTGTTTATTAT
Source organism: Uropsilus gracilis (assembly GCA_004024945.1). Lineage (NCBI taxonomy): Eukaryota > Metazoa > Chordata > Mammalia > Eulipotyphla > Talpidae > Uropsilus > Uropsilus gracilis. The sequence goes on along the minus strand of PVHY01005884.1, from coordinate 54,736 downwards.
CCACTCCTTTTGTACTCCGTGGCTGTGTTGAGGGCAATCAGAAGTTTCTTTTAAAACTAAATATTGCAAATACTGAGCTTATATCCACTACCTTTAGAGAAGATTCACCTGTGACAATTTTATTCATGGAAATCACATAAGAAAAATAATAAGCATTTTTCCTTTACTGACTTGTAGTGCCTAGCCAGGTTTCCTGACTATTATCCAGTTGCTATGTGAGAATGTTGAGTTGTTCTTCTGAACACTTGAACAGCAGTAGCAATATCCTTCTGAACCTGGAATTCTCTGAGGCCAAAAGAATTCATTTTAATGTATAATTTTATCCACGTGACTAGCTCTAAAGTAAGGTATCAGACTGCACAGGTCTTTACATGCATGTTTCAGGTAGCTGGTGCTCTGGTGAACTTGTGTTAACACCCTAGAATTATAAAACCAACAGCTACGGACAGATATTGATATGGAGAAACTTCTGATAAGCTTATCAAAATATCTTATTTAATACATATTTATACTTCTTTAATATAGAGAACTTATATCTGATTGTTTGATATCAACCTTTTATTCATTCATTCATTCATTCATTCATTCATTCATTCATTCATTCATTCATTCAATTTTTTTTTTTTGGAGACTAGGTCTTGCTATTTTTGCCCGTGGAACCGCAGGCTCTCGTTGTCCGAGATACCGCAGACTCAAGCAATCCCTAGCCTCAACTTCCCAGGTAGCTGGGATTAGAGGTGCACACCACCATGCCCAGCTATTTTTTTTGGAACGAGGTCTCACTAGGGGATTCAAACCACGATCCCTAGCCCCGGCTGCTTCACAGGCTGAAGCTTACAGGCACAAGCCACGGTGCCCGGCTGATATCAACCTTTTAATGTTAAGTTAGGAAAATTGCCTTGCCTGTCTTTCCTTCAAGCAGGTCAGGTTTGTTCCAGCACATTTGTCATTTTTGCCTTGGATTGTGATCAGACTCTTGCAACATCCATTAAATCTTATATGACATGGAATGCTTAAACATACTGTTTAAGCAAGTAGATAAATGATATTATTAAAAGTTTTTGAACTTCCCTGAATTCCTAAGATACTAGTCAATAATAGCATGTCATTAATTGACATCTCCAAAGCCTACAACTATTATTAATGAGCTTTCCTAAAAATTTAATATGTGAACTGTCAGTGGCATATAACCTTCAATGAGAAGAGCATACTAACTTAAGTTTTCAAGAGCTATTGAGTTTAATCTATGAGACAATGATTTTTTTCACCTAATGAAATGGCAGCTATAAATTTGGTTTTCTTCTTTTTTTTTTTTTGCTATACTAGCAATTTTTATTATTAATTACATATATACTAGCAATTCTTAGAGTATTATATTTCTTGTTATTGTCCTCTTTTTGAAATAATATGTTTTGTTGTTTCCACTCTCCAGAGCTCTAAACTTTTATTTTGATTAGCAAGGTGAGGTAACTGATTCTAATTCTAAACTAATTCATATTATTGCCTTTTTATTCTAAAGTAAAAAATATGAAATTATAATAGTTTACCAAAGTAAAGTGTAACCCAAGTATTAGGATATGTTAGTCTCTTTTAAGTCCTTCATTGTATGTTCTTCATTTTATTTATCCAGTCTAAGTGGTCTTCTATGAGACTATATAAAAAGCAAACTTTGATTATTTAGGACTCATCTTCAGTTTCTGGAGGTTTTGCAGACAATCCAAAGCAAATCAAAACAAAACAACAGAATTGACAACTTTAAGGAACCACAGGATCACTATATCAAAATGTAAGAAAGATTTAAGGCTTTAAGAAATCTCAAGAGGTTGGATCTCAAGCAGTGCTAGAAAATATAGGACAGATCAAATCCATAGTTTTGCTATTCTTATAGTTGCTTTTTATCAGTCTAAAGTAAGATTATTATCATTATGAGTGTTTTTGATGCCCATAATAAATATAATAAATATTTGTTTTGTTGACTAGAACTCAGCTTAATAAAATTCTTTCTGTTCTTCCTCTTAAGAAAACTTTATTAGATATTAAATTGTAAATGGAAATAAATAAACTTGTTCTAACACACAGATCTCTTTGGCAGGTGTTTTCTTTGGGGGTGGGTTGTATTTTTCCTATTATTTAGTTGACGCTAACTCAATAGAGCATATCAATAAATGGAATTTGTGTTTCCATTATAGCAAGTACTCACTCAAACAGTACATGTTTCTAAAACATATTGTTGCAAAGCAATGAGTTGAGAAAAGGCCAACACATGGTTGTGTAGTTGTTCACTCAAGCAGTGGGTTTTATATTACTAAGAATAAAGGCAAAATAGTTTGGACATGTGATTACATTTAATGGTAAAAATCAGTTCCATTCTTTATTTGGGGTATAAGATTTCTTTAACAACTTTGTCTGACTGTCTGTCTGCCTTTCTACCTTCCTATCATATCTATTTTTACATAGAGTATATTGTACATGCTCTAGGAAGATAAAAAGGGAATTTCATAATTATTGCATCCATCATTGTGAAATTTCTTCATTAATCAGGTTTATCTTTTGGGGAATATTCAAAGTCACCACATAATTGTGCTCAAGTTTCTTCCAAACATATATAATCTTCCTTTAATTCAAAAGCAGTTATTATGCATCATACATTCTAGATGCTTAGGATCTACCAATGTACAAAAGACAAAAATAATTTGTTAATTTGAGTTTACATTCTAGTAGAAGAGATACATAAAAAATACTGAAAAAATAGAAATTTTATAAATGTCAGAAATGTATTAAGTTCTATGTGGGAAAAAGATCATGTTAGAGTATTGTGTATGAAGTGGGGGGAGTTGGCATGGGGAAGTGTGTTGTAATTGTGAACAGACCACAGTTAGAAGGTGACATTTCAGCAAAGACTTGGAGGAGGTGATTTAATTAGTCATATGGATGTCTTTAAGAAGCAGTAAAAGTTAAAAAAGTTGACTATAGAAATGAATCATCCTGCAAAGGGTGTGTGTGTGTGTGTGTGTGTATGTGTGTGTGTGTGTGTGTGTGTGTGTGAAATAGGGAAGGGATTAGCACAAGGGAAAGTGATGATGGGTCATGGGTGATATGGTGGTGGGAGAAATATGGGGACTATAACAATGTAAAATAAATTAATTAAAAACAAGTTAATTTTTAATATAGGTAAACATGATTCAGGGGGAAAAAGCAGCATCTTCTGAAGAAAGGACAGCCAGGGCCAAGGGCTCAATGACAGAACCATGTGTGGAGACTGAGCTATCTGCTTCTAATTACTCTCTTTCTTCTTTCTTTCTTATGTACCTTTGGATAGTTTACACTTGTGATTTCTTCTACTAGTCATTGTTCACCCAACTGCATCCTAGCTTCAGGCTAACATCATGAAACAACTGGCTAGTTCTTGCTGATGTTACTTCTCAGGGAGGGGACACAATGGACTATGGCAGGGGATATGGATGCCTTGGAAATGGGTGTGATGCGGTGACATTCATCTCAAGAGGTGTGATCCTATGCTTCTGAATTGTCTATTTTGCTTTCAACCAATGTTACTTAATAAATACTATTTATTTACTTAAAAAATGAATAATTTACTTAAAATAATTTGCTTAAAATAATGAATACTATTTATTTAAAAATAAATAATAAAAAATAAAGGCATTAATTCAGAACTGTAAAGTATAAGTATGACATAAATGAAGATAAGCAATATTAAAAAAATTAAAACTCCACCAAGCCATCATGCTTTTGATTATCATGTTGTTAACACCATGCTCCTTGTATTTCTCTGTGCACATGTAAATGTGTATGTATATAGTTTAATGAAAATGAGATTTTACAATAGGCAATGTTCTGCAAACTGATTTATTTTCACCTATCTGTCTCTATCTTTATGTTTCAGTAAATTTTATCTAATACTCAGTATTGAAATTTCTAAAATTAACCCCAAACATCCTTGACATTAGAGTTATGGTTTCTCATACTAGATTAGTTAATTATAGACCATTGTCTGAGTGCTAGATGTGCTCCTCACTCCTAGACAATTATAATGGCTTATCTGAAACCATTGTTAGAATGGATCTCTACTGCTAGTTTTAATTAGTTCAACTTTTTGCACTAATTTTTTTTATAGTTTAGAATATGGACTATAAATTAATGGCTGAATTAATGGTCAGAAAAAGACCAGCTGAAAACTAACCCTTGATAGCTGACTATAGAACTGAAACAAACACCAAGACGGTTATAGTGCAGAGCTGTAAGAATAGAGAGCGAAGGAGGCACAGACATCACCGCGGTGGAGTACTGAAGAGCTGGTTGCACTATGGTAGTAATACCTATGAGGGTACCCCAATATTACCTCAGCTAAAAATTAGTTAAGAAATAAATTTAGAATGTTTCCTTTACAATTTATATTTGTTTCTTTCACTTAAAAAACATTGACTCCTAATATTATAACCTTATTACTTATTTTTAACAAAATATATTTATAAATATATATGTATTTGTAAGTAATATCAATATTGACGTCACATTGAACAGGATAACTTGTGACTGATTTTAACAGTCTTCATAGTTCTTTCTGTACCTTGAATGTATTCCAGTAAAGATATATATATATAAAAATATATATATATATTTTGATATATATATATATATATCAAAATGCTATGTTCTTAAAGGGCTTTACAGTAAATCTTTTCTAACCGCAAATATTTTCTAGTTATAAATCTTTTCTGTTTATGGTTGTTCTACTAACCTGATATATGGCAGCTTCAGTTGTTTTCTATGATTATTTAAAAAAAATTAGATATATTGAAAATACCCCAAAGAAGTTCTGCATGGTAAATTAAACCTTTCTTTCATCTTCTGCCCTTTTTTCTCTATCCCTAATAGATAAATATTTTCTCCATAACATAGAGACCTTCTTTTTTTTATTTTCTGGTAACAGCTGCTTTATATATACAAAACCCATATTTTTTCAACCAATATTCTGTAGCTAGCTACTTGGGTTAGATACAGCCTTGGAAAAACACTTTGGGGACATTTTCTCACTTAGTTTACTTGCTATGGCGGATGTATTGGTCACTTAACCACTCCATCTCTTCTTGTACTTTCCCCCTTTTATATTTCCACTGACATCATTTACCTAATTTTTGTTTTCTTCACTTAAAATCTTTCCATCTTACTCTTTGGTTCTCTTCCTTTGCGTGTCTGTCATTTTATTTATATTTGCTATGGTTTTGCTCTGGGCTTGCTTCTCTACTGCCATACTCACTCTCTGAGTCACCTAATTCACTCTGTTTTAACCACCTTTTATCCTCAACGTTCACATATTAGATTTCCAGCCTTGTCCTACATGATCTAATAATTCTAATCCTACTGACTGTCTTAGTGCTCACCTTACTGACTGTGGTTTATCTCTGCATTTCTCAAAGATATCTCGAATCAACATATATAAACACAAACGTTTTCTGTCTCATTCTCTCTATTGTCCTTCTAAATTATATACTTACATGGTATGGTTTATTGAGTAGGCCAAAAACATAAGAATAAACAAAATGTAATCACTAAATTCTGTTTGCTTTCACTTGTTTGCTAGTAACTATCTTTGCTCCTTCATTCCTGCTGCCTTTGTTTGAGTACTTTTTTTTTTCCTCCTTGACCATAAGACCACTTTAAAAGATGTTTTTGAAAAAGAATTAACTCTGCTAATTCCTGCTTAAAGGTTTTCAATTACTTCCTGTTTCCTAAGAGGCGTGTCCATAGACTCTTAGAAAATAAAGTTCTTCGTGATTTAGTGTCACCCTCCTGCCCCCAATAATTTAGGCTTCTCACCAGCACCAAGAACTTTTAAGTCCTTCAGGCTTCCAGGCTTCTCTTCCTCCATACATCGTGTCCTTTCAACCCAGTGTGCCTCTGCCCGCCACATTCTTCAGTCTAAGCTCAGTTTGACTTTCTTTGGGATGTTCTATTGAATGTTACTAATATGAATCAAGTTCTTATTCTGTCAAATGCTTATCAGTTATACAGTGATCTTTTGATAATTTTCTTCCCACAATGTGAAATCCTTAAAGGTACAAACTTCTCTTTTGTTTGTATTATCTTTTGAATTCCATGCAGTGTCTACTTATCTTGCCTTGTTATAGATTTGTTAAATCAGTGGGTGGTTACTTCTGTTGTTGTATCTGCCAAACAATTTCTTGAGGGCAGACACCTCTCCTGGATTTGTGTTTTGTTTGTAGTTTTACTTTAAATGCTTAGCCAAATTCCCATTTACTCACAGAGTAAAAATGTAGCCGTTAACATACTAGAAAAAGATGGAGGTATTTGCCTTGGTATATTTATATATTTGGTGATAATTAAGATATAAAATAACTGGGATATCTCATTCCTCCAAAATTTAAAGCACAGAAAGTCTCCACCTTTTCAATACCTTTTCAATAATTTAGTCATGTATTTGAACGACAAACACATTATTATGATTACGATGTGTGCATCTGATAACAGTTTTATGTAGCATATAAATAAATTATATGTTAAGGATATAAGAGATAGGTCCTATCTTGAGAAATATAATATTCAAAAGCTTCATATTATCTAGGTAGAACAACAATATAAAAGTAACAATGCCTCTTCAGAACAAAAAAGGTCTCCAGATGAGTTTAATGTAGTATTAATAAATATATATTTATGTATATAAATAGAATTACTTATAGTACTTAATTTGTATACAATTGCTTTAAATGTAATGTAATTAATTTTATTTTATATTAAGTTATAAAACATCATTAATGTGATACATTGTGTGTATGAATCTTGTGTATGTTACATCTTTTCTATAGCTAAAAAATAAATACAAGGAAGTAGCAAAATGAAAGGGAAGAGACTTAGTTAAATGTGAAAGCTTTCTAAATCATATTCTTTATTTAGACATCTCTATTTAAACTATACTGTAGAACTGAATATGCTGTAGTTATTTTTCAGTTATTTTATTCTTCTACTTCTTTCTTCCCCCAAATAAACACGTAGCAAATAAACACACTATTTGAAAATAAGAAGTGGGTCTATAAATGTTTGAGAATCACTTGTTTTTATTTGTAATACTTAGTTTATGGAAATAATTTGGTTATAGCCGTATTTGTGATGACTCAGAGTGGTTTCTAGGCAGTTTTGTAAATAGAATTTTGAAAGTATGTGTCTTGGCAGGTAGAAGGTGATGTTGCATAAATTGAATCCATAAAATGTTTTATAAATTTGGGCAGGTGTTGGTTTGCTGTTGATATTTATTTTGGAATTGTAAAGTAAAAAACACTATCTGAATTGTATGGTGCTTAATTTGATAATCTTCACATAATATTCACCAATATAAAGATATTTGCATTCATTTATAAAATAGTCTGTAATCTAGCAAAATCCCCTCCAAATTGGCTAACATTTATAATATTTTTAGACATAATGAAGTATAAAATATCACTTACATGTCATTATATTTTCAAAATGATGATAAGGGTAATTTATAAGAAAAAATATGCTCTAAAGTTAATTTATGATATTGACACACACTGAACAAGACAATGTAATGCTAATATATAATACAACATAGTATTATATACCTTAATTATTAACACATGGTATTAAGATTCAGCGGTGTACTGGAAATTAATACAATATTTGCATTACTTACTGATTTTTGTGGTATAGCTGACTTCTAGCAACTTAATGTGATGTCAGTAAATGCATAGCATTTCACAAGGAGTGATGATTATTTTAACACTTTGCTTCTTGATTTTTTTCCCATTCAAAGTGGCTATTTTGTGAATATAGGTTCCTATTTTATATTCATTCTACCACTCCTCAAAATGTATTTTGGTACTCCTTATAAATTACTAAATTTCTAGTACATTATCTTTTAAAATTTTGTGTTTGGTTATAGATTTCATTTTCAAAAATACTGAAAAAATTAAGAATCAAAAAGAATGATGAAATTCTTGGAAAATTATCAATTATTTTGGCAGAATCATAAATTCAGTGACTACAAGGATCAGGTAGGTAATGTAAACAGAGTGGAGAGTTCTTGAATTTTGTAGTGACTGTAGACTCTCAGACTTTATTTAGTGATCTAATGAATGCTCGAATTCAGAATCAGTATTGTTTGGTTTTCCAGTCTTGCAGAGAAGGTGAGAAATGACATATTTATCTGCCCCTCCCAATTTTTTAATGTTGGTTCAATTATTTTGAACACTAGACTTGCGATCTCTGCTTTAAATATGTCCTCACAGTGTTTTATAACTTATGCAAGTTCTTAATTATTCCATAAACTTAACCTTCTTCATATCAATGAGTTTTTATAAAAATTCATTAAAAATATTATGTGAAGGCAGACAAGAAATAGATATATATGATCTTTTATCAGTGAGGCCTACCTTATATAAAATAACAACACCCTATACTTCTTTTCCATATACTTTTCTCCAGATCATTTGCCAAATTTTAACAGATTGTATATTTACTTATTTGCTCATTGCCTTTTCATTTTCTTTATAGCATAAACTCTGTGAAAATATCTTTTGTTCATATATATATATATCTCAGTGAGATACACACACATATATAGGCTTTACTAAATATTCATTGTTTTTCATTCAATGTTGTGATTTCTACAGCCATAGTTATGTATGCTTCCAGATCCATATTTCCAACCAAATCCCATTTTCTGTGCTGCTACTGGTACTACAATTACTACCACTGCTTCTACAAATAATAATGAAAACAAACACTGGTATAACTTTTACTAAAATGCCAACCCCTATTTTAACATAATTGTTGCCAGAATGACATTGCACAATAAGCCAATTCTAAAGTTTAAGAATGTAAAAAAAAATTGAAACAATAGCAAGTTATTATTTTTCACATCATTTTCTTATTCTGATCTAGGTTGGACTCTAAAGACCTTGAGTTTGCTCACTCACCTGAAGTCAGTTGCTCATTTGAATAGGATTTTAACTGGATGGCATCAGTCATTTCTCTATATGGTCTTTGATTTTTCAAAGGTTTATTCCAAGGTCACAGCAAAGTTCCAGGAAAGAAAGAGTAGAAGTTCAGACTATCCCTTAACACTTCCTGCCCATTCTATTGGATAAAGCATGTTAAATCCCTAGTCCAGGTCCATGAGGTAATTAATGGACCCCACTTTGTGATGGGCAGAACCATAATGTCATAGTGCTAAGGGTATGGATCTAGTAAAGAACTGAAAACTATTTGTTCCCTATGGGTAGGTATTACTATTGTCTTTATTTTAGAAGAAACATGTACAAAGAATTCAAGTAACTAGGTCAAGGTTATGGAGCAATTCGATGGTGGGCAGTAGTATTTTAATTCATGCAGTCTGCCTTCTGTCTGCACTTTTAACTCCTACCATCTATGCTCCTCGAAGAGGACAGTAAATCAGTTGGAGGTATGCTAAAGGAGGAAAGTAAAAGATACCAAAGGGGATTCTAAGTACATTTATATAGAGAAGGGCTGAACAATTCATAGAAGAAGAAAAATGTTATTACAAGAAGAAGACATTAAAAATCCTTTTTGAAATGAGGAAAGGTTTGCATGCAACACGTGGGTCTTGAAAAGACAGAAGAAGGTAGCTGACTTATTGAAATAGCAGCCTGTTGGAATATATCACATAGAGGTAACTGCAAGGAGGGTGCAATATTAAAAAAAAAGTCATTCACAAATGAAATCTGCCAGTATGAATAGCTGGGAAATGGATTGTGCAACTTCTTGCAAAGGCTGCAACTTTAACTCTTAGAGTTTGATTGATCAGGTTAGTTTACAGTGCTTGCTTTTTAGAAGAAATGGATATGAGAATATGATCTACTCCTCTTGAGTGACATAATAAACATCCCCAAGTAGCTTATGTACTACTATAACTTTTAATTTGTACTTTTATTATTCCATGCACTTATAGCTTCCTTAATCTCTTAGTTCTTATTTTTCCACCCCTTGTTTAATAGCATACAGAACAATTTTTCAAAATGCTCTATGATCATAGGACCCCTTTTAAAATCATAAGTAAGCCCATTTCTTCAAAGTGAAACTTAAACCCTTTAGAACCTTCTATCAGATGATCTCCTCTCAGCTCTCCAAACTTTCTTATCATCAATTCTCTCCCAGTAAATACCTTGTAGAATTCCCAATCTGTCACCTAGCTCCCTATCTCTTTCCCTTTGTTCATACTTCTTTTTGATAAAATATCTTGTTCAATGCAGGTTTCCTTTCCTTTTTCTTAATCTTCGCTGAATTGAAAGGTTGGCAGAGAGAAAAATACTGGAAATGGAAAAGCATGTGATGAGTGCTCATCAAGGAAATTGTGAGCAACAATGACACATCTTTCTTCTGGGCCAAAGTTAGGAAAGATTATGTATAATTCTCTTATCTTTCTCATATTTCATTGGCTAAGAAAAACAGAGGTTTCAGATGGAGCAGCTGTAACTTGGTGGGACTTTCCTTGATCCAAATTCCTAAGTGACTTAAAACAGAGTCCCCTCCAAAAATAAGTTTGACCACAAGTGAGAAATCAATTATTTTTGTGCTAAATTACTGAGATTTTAGAATTAATATAGTGCTACATCATAATATATGCTAGCATAAAAATTATTAAAACTTTAAAAAATTTTGTTGTTACTAGTGAGTTTGTTTCATATATTTATTGAAAATTACATTTCATTTATGAACTTTAATTTTTCAGTAAAATTTCTATTCATGTTTTTTGCCTACTTTTTCTACTAGACTATTCATATTGATTTATAAAATATTTTTCTATCTTAAACTACACTAACTTTATGTTATTTGTGATGGAAATCATTTTCCAGTTTGTCTTTGATTTTAAGGTATGTTTTCATGTTCAAAAATTTTAAAATGATACAAGTAACTATAAATATTTTAATTTGTTTTCCAATTTTAGGATGAAGAAAGTCTAACATGTGATAGATTGTTTTTTTTTCCACTTTACATATATTGAGATATAAGTGACATAAAATATCATGTTAAAGTCTAATTGGTATTCATGTATATTACAAAATGATCGTCATAGTAAGTTTAGTTAATGGCTGCCACTACCCATGGTAATAATTTTTTTTCTCACAATGAGAACTTTTAGAATCTATGTAAGGTAAAAGAGTTGGTCAGGCTTTTTCCTCCACTAACCTCTAAGACTGAGTTGGTCAGGATTTTTCCTCCACTAACTTCTAAGACCAGCACCTGTTGTATTGCACCCTCTCTGTGATTGTGTATGTGATGTGCTTGAGTCTAGTGGGTGTGTACATGTGTGTGCATGGGCATGACTGGGCCTAGGAGGAGTGGATAAAGGTGCAGCATCACATGGGGAGGGTAGCAGGAGAGAGATCATGAAGAGAGCACTAGAGAACATCAAGTGAGAGCCCAGAGAAAGAGTGTGAAGATTCCTGGGGGGTAAGGGTTGCCTGCATCCCAGTAACACCCCCCAAACCTAGGCCCTGGCCCTGCTCTGCCCTGCCCTTGTTACCCTTCCCTGCCTGGTCTGTCTGGAACTGCTAGAACCAATAAAGAACCTACCCAGATTTGGGATGCCTACACTAAAATTGTTGTCACAAAAAGGCTGGTTACACTACAATTTACTTTTTTAGGAACTTTCAAATATATATTTTAATATGTTAATTAGTGTCACCATGTTGCATATGTAATCATAAGACTTATTTATAAGTGGAAGTTTGCACCTTTTGAGCACCTAAATCTATTCCCCTAATTTTAAATCATTTAAATATTTTAAAACAAGATTTTCCATAATCTACTAAGATTTGTTGGTGCATGCTGTTAAGCAGGGATATATTTAAATAAAATGCATCCATCTTAAAACTTAGTTGGCTCTTTTACATTAGAAAGATTATTTGAATGTTGTGCTCTTGAATTATTCTTTAAAAAATATACACAAGTTATTGAATATCCATTTACACAGTCTGGTCTTTCTATAATTTTTTATCCTTGAAGGCAAGTTTGTATAGCACATGAATAAGGAAGAATTATCATACATTAATACTTTACATATTTTGTTACTGTATGTCAACCTACAGTCAGCAGGTGACCTAACTATATTATGTTGTGTGGGAAATTACTTTGGTTCAAATTTCAAATGAACTGTAACCTCCAAGTACACCACAAGGCACATGAGCTGTACCTGTTTTCACAAAATAGAAATTACCTGATTAAATCAGAACATTTTTAAGCTACATTTTATTACACAAATTTAAAATATACTGTGAAAAACAAAGGGAAAATGTAGGTCACTTGACCATCTCAGGATATAGAGCATATAGGTTGAAAAAAAATCACAATACCTGAACCCAGAGTTATCAGGAACCAGCATGGATTTCAACAGAATTTATACGTGAAAGCATATTGGTTATCTCAGTTTTAAATTAGTTTTTTTTCTCTAGAAAACCATTCTAATAAGTGTAAAATTAAAAAGAATTATAGGATTAAAACTTTAAATAAGATAGCTGTTAAACAAAGGATAGATGTTAATTTTCTTGACTTGACAACAATGTTATATGAAAGTACAACCTTCTAATTATAAATCTCATCATGACAATGAGTTACTGAATTAGATTCATTTATTCACTTACTCAGTTATCTACTTTTCTATTCTGTGGCAGATGTGGTTCCAGACAGTAGTGATAAAACTAGATTAAACAGCAAATATCCCTGTTATTATAAAGCTTCCATTCTTGTAAGAGGAAGCAATGTAATAAATAATTAAAGTACAATGTATATAAGAATATTTTAAGAACTATGAAGAAAAATAGCAGAATAAGAGAATTGGGGCAAAGCCAGAGGGATAGGTGTTGCAATAAAGGTCATCGTCATTGGTAAACAATGACTAAGCAGTGAATCCTGTAGATAACTGGAAGAAACACATGAGAACATTTTTGTGTTTAAAGAAAATATACTAGAATTTTCTTGAGGGGAACTATCAAGATTTGTTAGCAGATTGAATATTGTCTCTGAGAACAACAGGTATAAAGGCCGGAATATAAAATGATCCTTGTTTCTTCCATAAACATTAGGGAATCCACTAGAGCTGAAGCAGATAGATCAAGAGAGAGAAAAATAAAACAGGAGGTCAGAGAGTTAATGGTGTGGTCAAATGTTTGGGGCTTTGGAGGCAATTTAAAGAATCTGACTTTTGCTTTAAAGAGCAGATTTATTTTACGTGCCTATGCATTTTATGCAGAAGTGTTTAAACAGAAGAGTGATATGCAACAGTCTTTTAAAAGTGATCATTATCTGTCTTGCTGTAAGCAGGCTAGAGTGGATAAAAGGTGAAAGTAAGAAAACCAGTTTGGAAGATGTAACAATGCAAGAGAGAAGTTAGTGACTTAGTCCAAAGTAACAGGGAAAGAGTAGAGCCTATATATAATTTGAAGACTGAGTTATCAGAATTTGTCTACACATTGGCTATCAGAAGTGAAGAAAAGGTAAGAATCAAATAAGTCCAGTGTCTTAGATATGAGCCCCCAAAATGGATGAGAACTTCACTGATTGAGGTTTGAAATGTGAACAGCATTAGGGAGAGGACAAATGTTCTGTTTAGATATATTACTATAAATTATATGTAACAGATTAGATAACTATGGATTCCAGGAGAGAATTATGAGCTATGGATAGAAATTTGAGTGTTGTCCATGGCAGGATGATATTGAAAATGATGAATCAGGATAAAATCATCCATGCAATGCAGGTAATGAGAGGTGACTATGAGGCACTGGAGTATTAAAAAGCATGAGATAAGAGGGAGGACTATAAACAAAATTGTAGAAAATAATCAGTAAGGGTGGAAGAAAATCAGTAGCATGTCTTGCAGTACCTAAAAACAATCATTTTAAGTGTTCTTTGTTCATCAAATAAGATGAAAACTGAGAATTAGTCAATGTTTGTAGTAACAGATAAAGGTAACTCATTGATTAGAGTTTGGTTAGTAGAGTAGAAAAGGCAGTTGAAGGAAAGAAAAAGGAGATAGCAAGTAGACAGAGCAAATCCATGGGGTATAATCTGAAGAAGAAAATGGCAAAGGATTTGAATGTCTGGTTGATTTTTTTTTTTTTCAGAAAATTAAGATGAATGAGATAAAATGTGCTTGTACTCTAATGGTAATAGTTCAATATAGATGGTAAAAATTGATGCAGAAGAAAGAAGAGAGATTTGAGAATCTGTGTTATTGAACAGGTTTGGTTGAAAGCCACTCATTATTAAGGTATTGTCCTAGATGAAGATGCAGGCAGTTCACCTATATTAATAGAACAGAGTAAAGAGTTAGTTATTACAGGCAAATTTGATGGTAGGAGGTTGTGAGGATGCCTTGTGATTGCTTTATTCTTTTCTACACAGTTTGAAGCCAATCAATGAGAATGATGAAAAGAGGGTGCTAGAGGCATGTGAACAGACATTTATGAAGACTCATCTAAGAGAGTGGATTAGATAATCATAACATACAAGCATTTTGGGGGATGATGAGGTAGTGTCCTTTTAAGCAACCGGCATACAGCTGTTGCTAGAGTTCCATCTTTAACCCTTCTCTTTTCCACCTCTTTGGAGAAGTAGAAGTGTAGTTACTCTCCTGTAGGAACTGCATTGCAACCTTTTTGTGATTTACCTACTCTCCTGGGCACTAGTTGTTTTCATATTGTAGCTTGTCTCATTATTATGCTAACATTTAATGTCAATTATGGTAGTTAAGTTTGCTTACGATTTATGGCTAAATTTAAAGGAGAATCTTTTTGAAATAAATTTATGGATTGAAGTTATGGAAATGTGTTTATGTATTAGTACCACTATTTTGCCATTAAAGCAATATGTAGCAACTGCCCATGAGATCTTCAGTTCTGGTTAGAATTTCATGATTGGGCAAGTTGAATCTGTATTTTTTGTGAATGGATATGTCTCCCATTTCCTAATACTGTACTTTGATGGATAGGAAGGAGAGCAAGGGATAGGGAGTGGCTGGAATAAAAAGAATATCCCCCATTTTTAATAGTTTTAATGGACCTAAAAAATAAACATGACTGAAATGGAATGGTGAATGAAATGGTTACATGTAAAATATAAGTGAAGGAATTTTCAGTATCAAACCATGTAGCCTCCAAATCTCCATCGATAATTTTTGATGTCAAGTGCAAAGTATTAATGAAAGTTGAAAGAAGTCTTTTACTACTAATCTAACATTTCAAGTAAGTTAAACTTGAAATTAAGATATAATTAAGAGGCAAGTTATTGATCTTCACATAATTGAAGAAAAAAATAATACTAGGGGAAATGCAGCTAGATTCAAAATCAGAAGTCCTCACTTTGTCATTGACTAAAAATCTTAAGCAAACCATTTTAAGTCTCTTATTTGGAAATAAGGGTTTGAGATATCTTTTAAAGAGCTTTAGTACTTAAGACTAATTCTCTGATTTGAATATTAAATCCTATCTATGAGAATGACCCATATCAAAAAACAAAAACAACAAATATTGGTGAAGCTATGGAGAAGAAAGACCTTTCTATAGTGTTGGTGTTTATATTTACTTGCTTACTGTGAAAATTAATGATATGAATTTTCTCAAAATATTAAAATAGTTCTACCATATGACTCAGCAGTTTTAACCCTGGGTGTCTCTATCTGACAATTCAAGGACACTAATTTGAAGGAATGTATGCTCCTATATACACTGTAGTGCTATTTACAATAGGCAAGTTATGGAAACAGTTTTTTTAATAACTTTTATTTTTTTAACTTGATTGCACATGTATATGTGTATATATATACATTTATATATACATATATTTTTTTCACATCATTGTCTACCCCAGGGTTCTCCCACCACCTTATCACCATGAAATATCTTAATCTCTTGTGCCCTCCCCTCTCTCAGTTTTACTCTCCTCCCCCTTTCTTGATCTATGCTTCAGTTCTGTTGGCACTTTCAAATTTTTCTTGTTCGTTTGTTTTCCCTAAATCTCTCATATATGTGAGACCATGCTGTATTTCTCTTTTTCTTTCTGGCTTATTTTCACTAATCGAATTCCTTCTATCTCCATCCATGTTGCTATGAATGATATAAGCTTGTCTTTTTTTGATTGAAAAAATAATATTCCATTGTGTAAATATATCACAACTTTTTCAACCATTCATCAGTTTTGGGGCATTTGGGTTAGTATGGAAACAGTTTAATTGTCAAGCAATAGAAAAGTGATTTAAGAAGACATGATATATATACATGATGGAATACTGCACAGGTATAAAAAGGTGAATTCTTGCCATATGTGACAACATATGTCGAATTGTAGTGGAACATGCTAAGTGAAATAAGGCAGAAAGAGAAAGACAAATACTGCATGGATTCATTGAAATGTGGAATATAGAGAAGCAAAACAAAGCAACTGACAAACCAAAATAAACCCCGGTAAAAGAGTGAAGATGAGTTACAGGAGTGAAGGGGGAAGGGGACCCAACCGTCTATGGCAAAGGTTAATGGGTACTCTAGTGTTGGGTGTGGTGATGTACCTCTGAGGAGTTGTGAATTTATTCTCTTAAATCATATACAGTTATAAACAAATACTCCTTAATTAAAACAGTTGAACCAAAACAAAACAATAAACATATGTTAGTTTGAGGTATCACCTGAGTTTTCAATAGGCTACATTACCTACATATAATTTATGATATATTATTAATAATAAGTTTTTATAAATAAATGAGGGAGCTAGTTGATATATTTTAACATATCTATAGATATTTCTTATGATCATAGTATCCTAAACTTTTAAAGTATTTTGCCATGTGTGTGTATGAGTTTTCATTTTTTTTTTATTGATTCTGTATGTTTGACTACAAGAAAATACCCTAAGTGGTTGTTACAATGGAACAAGAATCATTTTGCAAGTCTTATAAATGGTGTTTTAACTACTGGCAGTGTTCTCTGCTAGTGAAAACACTTGCCATGGTTAAATTCTAGCCTATAAATCCCCAACAAACATGTCTGTAAGGCAAGTGCATAGCAATTGTTATTGTGAATGGAATATATTTACTTCAAGTAGTTATTTACTGATACTAGAAAACTATATTTAAAATATTTATTTTGTAACTGGATGTCTATGGACCTCTTGCAAATTATTTTTTGTCAATATTCATGTTTTCTTCATGTAGGAAATGGTTTTATCTGCAAGAAAATATTACTTTGCAAATTTTGAACCCCATTATGTAAAAACTCAATTTCTATTATTTGCTACATAGTCTTAGAAAACATCTTAACAATTTCTATGCTAGTTCTAGAACAATATTAATTGTGCAGAAGTAAAATTTCCTGCCAGCTGAGGATTTTTAAATAATGTTAAAGATTTACACTATGAAAAATTTAAGATGTTTGATAACATTTTTTTTTTGGCACTTTTGATAACAGAGTCCAAATAATTCTTACATTCTGGGATTATCAGTTGATCATATAATAGAAATTCAATACAGAAATACATTCTAAATGCTAACATTTTTATTAGCAATTTTTGTTGTTAAATTTATATTGAGATGAATTTTGTGTGCTGCTATTCATTTGCTGGGTTGTTTCATTATCACTTTAATTTAATATAAAGTAAAGGAACTTTCTGTGCTCATAGAAATAAATTCTTCCCTAAAGTCTGAAAGAATTCTCCTGGAATATGTTCATTGTTATAAAATAAATAAGTCAGTGTTTTATCTTATTGTTGATTTATTTTGAGACAATTTGGTTCACTTTATTTTTCCATTAAAAAATGTCTTTCAAATAGATTTTCAAGCATCTAAGCATAGGGTGGAATACTTTATGTAAATTTAATAACTTCCAATAGGAACTTGAAAAGATACAAAATGACCTGTAGCTAAGAGTTTATATTATTTCATTAAATTTTTTAAATATTTCCTTTTTTATAAGACAAGTGCTTTAACAGCACCCTTTTTACAATTTTTCTTTAATATTTCCTTTTTTACAATAAGGTGCTTTATGTTTTGTGTGCTGTGATTTCTGTTATTTTTTCATATTTTTAGCCTATTTTTGTTTTCTTTTAAAATGTTTAATTCATAAATTCTACATTATTGTTTTAGAATATTTATTATAAAATCAAACTCAAACATGGAAAACAGAAGATGCAGAGATTAATAACCCTGTAAGGTTTTTTGGTTTTCAAACCACTATTGAGTAAAACTGATAGGCAAAAGTTGTGTACAACTAGATGAGTTTGGGGATAAGAATTTTGCCCGTGAAGCCATGTTACCACAATGAAGGTCACAAACATATCCATCCCTCCCTAAAGTTTCCTTCATCACCTAAGAGTTCATGCCTACTTTAAAGAACTACTATTAAGTGCTACTGTTAAGTGACTACACAGTTTTCCCTTTTCTCCCCATTATATTGAATATCTTGAGGAAAATGGAGGATTAGACCCATAGAGGAATTCACAGTTCATAATTTTTGCTTTCTTCTTTTACTGTAAATTGGCAACTGAATCCATGCACTTGCACAGAATATGCTTTGATTTTCTTACTACTGTAAGTTGGGATGTATTTTTTTGTTTTTGTTTTTTTTTGCTAGGAAGCATATAATGTCTGTTTTTCACTATTAAACAAAAAGTAATCATTTACTGATACTCCACATGTAGTTCCATTAGATTCTTAGAGTTTCTAAGACATTAATATTCAAATTCTCTCATTTTGTTTTTGTTCAACAGCTGGAATAATTTTATGAGGAGATGCTTTTCCTATTCAATGATAGAGTTAATAGGAGAGTAAGGATAATAGGAAATGGGAAAGGGAATATAAATGACTAATTCTTTTTTTTACTTAAGATATTTTTAAATATGTAATATAGTAAGAACACTCAATGTGAGATTCACCTCCTACCAGAGTTTTAAGTGCCTAACAGTGTTGTTATTCCTAAGGAAGGTTTTTAACATATCCTAACATGAACCTGTCACCGAAGGACATGATCCTACCATATTTTTAAAAGTTGTTGTTCGTTTTTATTCACCTTTGAATCATTATTATAATATTGCTATTTTCCCTCAAATAGCATAGCTAGATTAGTCATGAATCTCTCTTCTGCTTACTTGACTCTCAATTTTAAGTTCTCCTTCAAATTAAATATAAATTTAATGATACCACAACTGAGACAGGTAGAAAGAGTTTGAGTCATGAGAAGTGTTATTTCTGTATACTTCTCTCTCTCTAATTTTTTTTGGGGGAATGTACCAGAATTCATACTTCTAGAATGTAGTGTGCATTCTATATATATGGATTAGTGGTTGTGGTGGTGGGTGGGTGAGGTGGATATCAAGGTGTGTGTGTATGTGTGTGTGTGTGCGTGTGTGTGTGTGTGTGTGTGTGTCTGTCTGTCTGTCTGAAATCAAGGGTATGAGGAGGAGTATGCTTTGATTCTGGATTGTTCACTTAATTAAGTTGCTTGGGTATTATGGACTAAATGTTTACATTGGACTGAATATAAAACTCAAGAGTTGAATCCCCAGTATAATGATATTTGGAGGTAGGAGCTTTGGGAGGTGATTAGATTTAGATATGACCATGGAACCTACATTAGATCCTCACAATGGAATTAATGTGTTTGTTTAGGTTGAAAGACAGCAGATGCAACAAAAAGTTATAGCAAGAAAGCTGTAGTTCCTCATGATATCTCTGCCAGCACCCTGGTCTTGGAAATACACCTTCCAGACTGTGAGAAAACATTCAGTAAATGTTATTTTGTAATAGCAGAGCTGGTGAAAACAGAGGTGAGAAGTTAGGCAGGAGAGAAACTGCAACCCCTGAGGTTTTTAGTTTAGTGAGACTTTTCCACCTGTTTCTTTAAAATACACCTTTGTGTCTGTAAAAATTATTCAACCTTCTTTCTAGGGTCTTTAGATTATGGGACTATTTACCCGTTGTCAAAATGGAGAAAATGTATTTAAGTAAAGTGGCTTCATTAAAGAAATATGACTGTGTAACAGAGGGGTGGTCCTTTTTTTGTGAGCTTGCTGAGCTTGGGGGAAGGACAGTGTACAGCAGAAGTTCCTTTCTCTCAAGACCTCCTGGGCCTCCAGTTCTGTTCTCCATTTGCTGACTGGTAGTGAGAATTGGCAGATTCTGCTTTAGTTATTTCTCTGAAAACGACATATTTCTCTGAAAACTACATTTTCAGGAAGGGAAGTTGCACATAACCCTTCATGTTTTTCTTCACACTGATTAAAGTTTACTGTACTTGGTACTAATTCCTGCCAAAGATTTCTGATATATCGTTGGCAGTATTTACTAGTTTCAGAACTGATAAGCTTTTTTCTCATTTTATTTATTTCTGGTTAAATCTGTCCACTTTCAAAAGGATGCTTTTACAAGGGATTCTTGTAAGGCATTGCCCATTTTCTTTTCTTTCAAAAAGAACACAATCAAACACAATCAAAAAATGGGCAAAAGAACTAAATAAATACTTCTCCAAAGAAGACATGCAGATGGTGAACAGGCACATGAATAATGCTCATAATCATTTGTCATAAGGGAAATGCAAATCTGAAACGCCATGAGATACAATCTTGCACCTGGGAGAATGCCCTGTGTATAACAAAACCCAGACAAACCAGAAACAGAAAGTATCGGTGAGGGTGCGAATAAATAGAACTTCTTAGATTATTGCTGAGAATGTAAACTGGTTCATTCCCTGTAGAAAACAGTGGGGTGGTTCCTCAAAAAACTAAAAATGGAACTTCCATACAATGCAGCGATTCCCCTCTTAGGCATCTATTTGAACGCAAAAACACTCAAAGTTATGTTGTAGCACTATTTGCCATAGCCAAAATGTGGAAACAATTTAAATGACCCAGAACAATTGAGTGGATCAAGAAGATGTGGTATATATACATAATGGAATACTACTTAGTAGTCATGAAAGATAAACTTATGCCATTTATGGCATAGGCCCAATATGGGTGAACCTGGAAGGAATTATACTAAGTGAAATAAACCAGAAAGAGAACAATAAATACCAGATAGTTCCATTTACAAGTAGAATACAGAGAAATCAAATAATAGATCTTACAAAAACAAACTTAAAACCTACCTTTGAAAGCTGACTATAGATTGAGGCATCCAAGAGGAGAGGGGTGGAAAGGAGAAAGGAGAAGAGGAGAAAATGAAGGTGAAGGTGGTGAAGAAGGGGAATACAGTGACCTATGGTGGAGGACTATGTTAAATACACCTGAGGGGAGAAATCCTATACTGTGATAAGAATTAACAAGTATGTAAAATAATGGTGCTACATTAAAAAATAATGAAGCCCCCTAAAAGTGTTCTAGATATTTGCTTACATTTATTTGTTTTTTTTAATGAGGCACCATTACTCAAAATATATTCCTCAGAATCCAGTTCCATATTGCATCAGAATAAAAGGTTTCCATGGTCAAGTATGTGTTAATACAAGTGAAACAAAATTAAATATAATATTTTCCTGAGGTACTTTTAGTACCTCTAATATGCAAAATAAAATTATGGATCTACAAAATACACATACAGTGCATTGTTTGCCAGAACTTACTTGAATTCATTAACTTCCTTTGCCTAAAAAAAATCACAAAGGAATATAAAATATTGGTATAATGTCATCATTTCCTAATTGTAGGTGAAGAAGTTAAGAAATAAGGGAAATTATTTTGAATATAAATCTTAAAACATAATCATAAAATAGCCCTCAATCCTACCCTCTTTCCACTCCTTCTCCACGTGGATATTATATAAGACTCCCTAGACACAAAACAGAACTAATTAGTAACTCCTTGTCTCATATGTATGTGAGAGGAGCTTTTAATAAAAGTGAAATAATGTGTTGATTTTCTACTTTCCAAAAATAGTATGAGTCTTGAGTGAAGCAATGCAGGTAGTGTTATAAAAATCCTATTGCCTAACAATGAAATCTATAAATCAACATTCTTTAAATATGTTGTTGTAAACTGGGGAGGAAAAAATGCAAGGGATGAAGGTGTTGGTTCATGGGTGATGCAGTAATGAGAGATTTATGAAGACTACACCTGAAGGGAGAAATCAATTTTTGTATAAATTAAACAATGTGAGGAAATTTAAAAAAAGTTAAAAAGTAAATTTGTAATACATTTGATGTGCTAAGATTTATTGTGAAAGATGTTGTTGTTCCTTATAACTACAAGTCTGTGAAAATACATAGTTTTTTTTTGTTTTTGAAAGACAGTATACTGTGTCCTAGTTCATCCTCATAATGACATCATTGACATACATTTGATTTGTTATTTGGCATATGAGGGCAGCACAGAAAGTGAGAAGAACTGAAGTCAAAGACCCAGCCTTGGGAGAGTGAATATACATCATCATTTGGGGAAATTACAAGCACCAAAAGCACATGATGCAGTGTCTTTAAATGTTGCTGAGACATGGATTTAATCACCTATGGCCTGAGGCTGAGAGCACACAGTGAGTCACTGGGTAGTTACTGACTTTTGTGCCCTTGCAGAAACATGATATGGGACAAGTCCAAAGCTCATACAGATATTCCTGTGAACATAGGATGAAGGCCCTGGTTTGGCTACCACAATTTTACTTTCCAATGATGAACATTTTAAGAATTTTCATTTGCTTAACCTGAGTTTAATAGAAACTACTAAGTCACAATGTCACAGAAGCTCTTCTTTTTGGACAAAAAAAAAAATTCATAGAGGGGAATAGTTATAAATTGACTGGAACTAATGGTAATTATAGATGAAGTTAGACCTTACTGAAAAATAGATGTGAAGACACACACCCAGTGAGAAGCTACTCTCAGAACTGACTTCTCTATTTAGTTACAAAGAAGTAAATTTTATAATTAAGGTCAAACTTTTTCTCCCCTTTTACTAACCTAAGGGTGTCTAGCAATAAGAAGCACATTATGCACTGATTCTTTAGTATATAAAATTGTGACTTGTTACATGGCACAATGTCTTTTGAGCAGATTTCATCAGAGCACATTCTCTGGTATACAGCACCAGAAGTACAAAGCTGTATTGACTTTTATGTGCCAACATTCCACATTGAATTACCCCTCATTTGCCTTGAGTGACATATTTTCTTTTTGATATGTTAAAAATTTTAAAATAAAGTGGGGGGAAAATAAAAATTTAAAAATAAAATAGCCTTTGTTATTCAAGCTTTCTTTTTGGATAACATGTTGCTCACAAAGCATCCATTATCTAAACTACCCAGTTCATTTTTCTTTTTTTCATAGAAACAAAGTCAGAATTAATGTTCTGCATCTCAGTAAGATCCACATGTACTATGAATAGATGTGTCTGACAGGATTGCTGTCTTAATGGAAACAAGGGTAATTGCTGTTAATATGTAACATACATGGGGTTTATTTTTATGGTATGCTCTCTCACACTTACTTTCAACTTGTCTTACTTTTCACTTACTTACTGTATTTGTGGTATAGTTCAGAATTGAATACTCTTTACTGCAGCTATCCTAATTGAGGTCTTGTGGGAACTTGAAGAATGAGGCAAGAGCTAAGTTTAGGAATACTGACCTTGCTATTAAATCTCACTCAAAAGAGGATAGTCAGATAGATAATAAATTCATCTCTCCTAATTCTGGAGGTGTGCATACCAAGTTATTCAATTCTATGGGTGGAACATGACAGGTGTGAATCAAGTTGTGGTTGGAAAGTTGGAGCCCAAGTGATTGGAATGTGTTTTCTCTAGATAACCAAACTTGGGAGACTGATTCCCCATCACAAGGTATGGATACACAGAGGAAGCCTGACAAGAATTATGTGCTCCCCAGAGTCAAACACATGAGTGAGAACACAAAAAAAGACTTCAAATTCAAGAGAAGAACCAAGAAAATCAGGCAGAGAAGGACAGGTAAAGAATGAGAATGAGCATTTCAGGAGACAACCAGGTTCTATACCAAATTCTCCCTGACATTATTGTTTGAGCCTGAAAACCCTAAGTCTTAGCCACGGAGTGACCCTCTATTGAGTATCTTGAAGATAAGACCTGGTTAAGCTGAAGGACAGACTATGCAGATGCACATTAGACTCTCTCCAGTAGATGTCAAGGTTAAGAAATAGATCACCAAATACCTTATTGTACATACTCACAGGACTAATGGAGAAAATGAGGATGCATGTGGGAATCAAGAGAAGAGCTACCTGAAGGCTGGGAACCATGGCTCTATAGAGTGGAGAGTAGTGCAGAAGAACTGATGGATATTTCCTGTCTCTCCTTGGTTTTACTACTCCCACCAGCACTATCTTTGCATCTTTGAGCCAGTTCTTAGTGAAAGAGTTTGAGAAAACGATGATGTTTCTTCAACAACAATGTTGGGCAAAGATGGAGAAGAAATATTGGAAGAAAACCAAGGAACTGTAACCAAGAGGAAGGGAGGTGCCTTTTGAGTTTCTTGGGTTTGTAATTTGACTACTTGAGTGCCTCTAAAATATCTCTATTTGGGCTTCATCACAAAATAGTATCAGTATATCTGGGTATTAGATACAGACATTGCTTAGTTTTTAAATTTTAAGGTTATTACAATATGCAGTGAGGTTTAATATTTAGTGACTTCAGTCAGTGAACTATTACAAAGGCATTTGAAAAATGTAGACTGGGCATAAACAATCTAGAGAATAATAAAGTTTGGGGGAACATATTCATGTATGTATCTATGACAAATATTTATATATAATTCTAGATACATTTATATATGAATATATATGTGCATACAAACCTATATATCAGTAGAGATAAATACATATTTATGACGACAACAAGATCCTCTCATTAGTTGTTGAATTAACTACTGCATTCCTATGATTTCTATTTTTATACTTTTTATTTCTTAGATACTACATTTGCAGGCTCTGCAGAATACTATTTCCATGTAGTCTGGTGTTGGCAGTGGGGAACACACATTGCTTTTCCACTATAGTTAGAGCAAGATCTCAGTACTCTCTGTGTCTACCCAATTCATTTACACTCAGGAAATGGAAAGTTCAGGAATATCCCAGACCCAAACCTTTCACATGAACATCCACACATTAATATATATACACATTCATGTATATATGAGCCATAAAGCATACATGTATGTATATATTCATATATACATGTATATTTTACTAAATATTCCTCTCCTTCCCTCTTTTCTGCATCCTCCTCCTTCCTTATCTTCAATAATATACTATGAAATACTCCTCAAAACCAGTTGACCTTATGTATTTTTCCTCCCTAGAAACATTGCTTTGCATGGGTCTTGTGGCAATATCATTAAAAAGGTAACAATATAAATATAGACTGAAAGAAGAAGTCAAGAGCCATTTGGAAGTGGGTTTTTGTTTTCCACTTAAAGCTTGCCAAATTTCCATCCCAGGAGTTGTTCTCAGTCTGGATTTTGCTCCTAAATGAGTGATGTGTCTTACAATTTATTTTTCATACTGTTCAGGTAGCAGCTAAGTAGACTTCTCTAGGGCAGGGGAATTCTGAGGGATTGTGCTGTTAAACAAGATGTTCCTTCTTTCTTTGTTTCTCTGTTTGCCTTAGAAATGCTCTAGAAAATGTAAAGATAAATATGTAATAAAGCATATTTATATTAATATATTCAGTTTAGAAGGGAAGACAAAATATTTTCCTCACATGAGAGTACTTAATGACAAACTTTCTCAAATTCTTAAAGCTGATCATATAAATATGAAAAAAATGATTTTTTGTAGGACACTATTTCCCTCTAAATATTTTATTTTGGTTCTAAAATTTTGATGAACAATCACTTTAATCAATTATAAAGGAGGAGATTGATCTGACTTATTTTCTTATCTCCTTTGGGAGATAACTGAAAAGAGAAACATGAAGATTGGAATAAGGGGCAGAGTCTTCAAATTTCTGGAAAATTTTCCAGATTAAAAAAAGCACTATCTTACCTCTCTACTTCTAGAATATTCATATAATATTATGTTTAGTGCTCACTATGTCATTACTCAAAAATAAAAAGTATTTGATTGATTAAGAACCCTGAGAATTACTGAAGTCTTTGATAGTTTCTATTTTTTCAGCTTTTTTAATTCTCCAGCCCCCAAATTCAGGAAACAACTAAGTCCTCTGTCCACTCTGTAAAGCAAGCAGCTAAGAGTTTCTCAAATACTCAATCTCTAATTGGTAGGTAGAAGACAGTGTTTAAGAAAAAGCTAAAAATCAAATCCCTTTATTTTATGGGAACTAAAAAAGAATGAAAAATAAATTCTTTTATCAAGCAGACTTATAAATGATGACTTCTCTAGAAAAGCAATTGCATTTTTGAAAGAGAAAACAAGGTACAAAATAATTGAAGAATAATGACAACATATTGGTTGCATAATGACAATGATATTGATATCTTTATTGTTGATGCTGCCTTTGTGATATTAAAGCATTTTGGAATTTTTTAGTAGTTTGTGAATTCCAGAATATACTTTTAACTTCCATTTTGCTTTCTAGAATTTTGTTCATCTTTCAATTTGGGTTGTTTTTTTTTTTTTTTAAAGTGTGTAATTTGTGCTTAGCTAATTTTGCCCTCTTTACTTCCTTTTGCCAGGTTGTTTTCAACCATATTACTATGACTGTGGCAACCAACACAGCTAAAGTTGAGTAGAGTCCTCCCCTTCTTCCTCCTCCTCTTCCTCACCAAACTTCAATGGGCGCCATAGTTTAAAAATCAAAGAAGTTTCACATTCTTTTTAGTTTTGATTCTTTTTTAAAAAATCACAGCCAATATAAAAAATGAGTTTTTCAACCACCAGAGGGAGTCCTCAAATCTGTGGATTCAAAGATAACAAAAGTAAAACAATAAATAAAATTGTGTGTTTTATAGTTGGAAATCAAAAATTCAATAGCTGTGCATTATGGATCTTATGATCCATGATTTTCCTGAGTCTTTGTGCATAAATTGCCTAAGACCTTGTCCTACAACAATGTCATCTCATTTTCTTTAACTTATTAAATTATAGCATATGGTTTTATTTCCCTTAGGAGATTCAAGTGCTTCAGATATTTTTTTTTTTCATGCAAATATTATCTGGGTGTGAAATGGGGAAGGAGTTCCACTCCCAAGCAATGTAGGAACTGGGCTTTTCAGGTAAGACAGGGTTTGGATATCCCTTTCAAATATAAAGCAACCTAAAAACAAATTGCCTAGTCACATTTCCATGAAGGTTGTATCTTTTAGTAGGACAGTTATTGGAAGGGGCAATTCCTGGGAGCACTGCAGTTTCTGTTGTCTCCATACTCTGATTTAAAGCTTCTGAAACATTTCTCACACAACTAAAATCCACCCTATTTTGTGACTATGGAAACTGTTGTTCACAGAGGTTAAGCAAATGACCTAAGGCCATGAAGCAGATGAGTGAGACCTGGGAGTAGATCCAGGAATCTTGACTGTGTTAGTTGGTATATTGCCCTCTATTGCTTCACAAAACTATGAGCTGGTTTATTTCTTCCCATCACAAATCATCATCATCAGGTATTTTAATTCCTATTTTTGTGTTGAAGTAAATGTTATTTCACCATTGTAACTAGGGTATTGTCTTAAATAGAAAAAGTAATTATAAATCATTACAAATTAAATACATTCATTCAATTTAGAATTGATATCTTTACTTCCTTTAATTTCTTAATTTTTCAATGCTGCTCATAAATATAGGGGATGTGTCAGCAACAAGTCTGAATAAATATAGTGTCTGAGTATTCTGGTCAAAAAAGTTTATTTGATGATAGCATAACTCAAATTGCATTTTTAGTAAGTGTATAGATGACTCTATCAATGATTTTAAAACTATTTGCAAGTAAAGTAAAATATTAAATAGAGAAGGTCTCTGCCTTGACTCACATTTTTTTCACAAAGTACAACTCTACAAATATGAATGTTACATATTGATTGATGATTAATGATGATCTTCAATCATAAACTGAGATGACTTCTCTTCAAACTGAGGAGATGTAAGCTGTATTATGATCTTTCAGGGAAAGAGCAAGCCCTGCGTCCATTATGATTATTTATTAGATCCCAGGAAATAAGGAACAGAATGGCCCTAAAATGTTCTTAGAAGCATATAGCATCCTCAGTGTGATCCCTTCCCCCCTCCCCCTGTCCTTCAGTGACCCTCTTACACCTACTTAGAAGTAATAGGTTCAGTTCTGTGTGGAATACAGGATTCCCTATCACACACAATCTGTAACCTGTATTAGTACATATGTAGATTGCTGCTGCCTCCCTTGCTTACCACAGGGGGCAGAAGCTCACTAATAAAGTGTTAAAAGAAGTAAATTTCCAAGGAAAAGCAGGGTGTTAGAAAAATGTAAAAAAAAAGGGGGGGGAGGGGGGAGAAGAAAAGAATGAATTTAAAATGTATTTCTTAATACTGTCTTTAGTAATGCATCATTTGAGATGAATTTTATTTCACCTACTTAAAAATAGACAACTCTTCATTAATGCTGAAAATATACAAACCAAAGGCTTAAAGATAGCTTGATTTAAATTTTTTCCTGTAAAAAAAGTACTTCTGGATAATGTTCTTTCATTTATACTCTGTATTTGAAGCTTAATAATTCTGTGAATAGATTCTACTCTTATGTTACAATCCCCCAAACACATTCTTCCCCAAGAGAGAAATCACAGAGCATTTGTTCTACTCTTGCCACTTATTGATTTTTATCCTTTACTGCACACTTTTAAAGATTTGAGGAACGGTGCATAGAACTTTTTAATTTTCAATGAGATGGGCCATGTGAAGGATTGAAAAACTCAAGTCTGTGGGATTCTTAAGAGAAATCACAGTTGATTGTTCTGTTGTTCTGCACAGACAAGTCTACATTTTCTTAACTACTTGGCAGCATGATGGTGATGAGCATGGCTTCTGGAACCTACCTTGTGGGATCTGAAATTTTTCTTGACAATTTGAGTTGTCTCTAACATGTTATTTAATATCTCTGTCCCTTTGCTTCCTCATCTGTAATACTGAAGGTAATAAAAACATGTATTCATCATCTTGTTTGGAGCATTAAGTAAGGTTTTATTTGTACGTTATGGAACTTTTGAAAAAAATAGAACAGAATCTCACAGTGGTATTGTTTAAAATAAAATAGTATATCTTAGCATCTTTGTGATGCTCTAGGTCAAAGTTTAATATTAATGATTGAATGTCTTTTGTGTGTATGGGATAACATTGGTTTATATCTATTTATTTTAGAAGTATTAGCTCTAAATTTTGTTCTAAATTAGAACAAAATTTCCAGATTTTGTTCCTTATCACCAAAACACCTATAGTCTACCACTACGGTTCATTGTGCTCTGTTGCCACTTTGATCTCCTTCATCTCCTCCCTTCCTTTCGTATTCCCACTTGCTCCCCTCCCCTGCAGCCTCAGTTCTATGATCAGATTCCTAAGGTTTGTTGTTAGTTTGACTTTATCTGACTTTTTGTTTGGTTTCTCTATGCTCAACATATAAGTCAGTATTTATCTTTCTCCTCACTTATTTTACTTTGCATGATCCAGCTCCAAACATGTTGTTCCAAATGGCATGAGTTTGTCTTTTTCATAGGCAAGTAATATTTCCTCATATCTGTATAACACATTTTTCTAATCCACTTATTTATTTTTGGACACTTAGGTTGTTTCCATAACTAGGCAACTGTAAATGGTGCTGCAACTAACATAAGGGTGCACATATCCACTGAAGTTGGTGTTTTGCATTCCTTGGGTAGATAAATAGCAGCAGAAGTACTTGGTCATAGAGTAGATGCATTTTTAATATTTTGAGAGGTTTCCATACTGTTTTCCATAGGTGCTGAACCCATCTGCATTTCCAACAACAGTGTCAGAAAGCTCCTTTTCCTCCACACCCTCACCAGCACTTGCTACTTTTTTCCCCCCTCAATATGGACCATTCTCACAGATGTGGGGTGGTATCTCATTATGGCTTTGATTTGCATTTCCCTGATGATAAGTGACAATGATGATGAACATTTTTTTCATGTGCTTGTTGGCTATCTGTATGTCTTTTTTGGAGAAGTTCCTGTTTAGCCCTCTGCCAATTTTTTGATTGAGTTATTTATTTTTCTT
Source organism: Uropsilus gracilis (assembly GCA_004024945.1). Taxonomy (NCBI): domain Eukaryota; kingdom Metazoa; phylum Chordata; class Mammalia; order Eulipotyphla; family Talpidae; genus Uropsilus; species Uropsilus gracilis. The sequence goes on along the minus strand of PVHY01005884.1, from coordinate 24,560 downwards.
TCTGTTGAGTTGTATGAAGTCTTTGTAGATCTTGGATATCAACCCCATTAGTATTGAACACAAATATTTTCTCCCAGGTAGTTGAGTCTCTTTTTGTTAGTGAAAATTTTTTTTACTGTACAGAACTTTTTAATTTGATATAGTCTCAATTATTTATTTTCTCTTTTGTTTCCCTTATTACCGGAGATAAATCCACAAAGGTATCTCTGAAGCTATGTGGTAGAGTGTTTTGCCTATGTTTTATTTTATTTTATTTAGATAATACTCATTCTGACAGTTATGTGGCAATGTCTCATTGTAGTTTTGATTTACAGTTCCATAATAAGTCATAAAGAACAATTTGTGTGTGTGTGTGTGTGTTGATCATTTGGATGCCTTCCTTTGTGAAATTTCTATTTAGATATTTTTCTCATTTTAATTCAGTTGTTTGTATTTCTGTTATTGTTAAGTTGTATATGTTGTTTATATATTTTGAATATTAACACTTTTTCTGATACATGGCTTGCAAATATCTTCTCTCAGTAGCTGTCCGTTCATTTTAATATTGGTTTCTTTTATTTTACAGAAGCTTTCTAAACTTACATAGTCCTATTTACTTTTGTTTTCCTTACTGTGAGAAATGAGACCACAAAAACATTGCTAAATCTAATGTTGAAGAATTTATCACCTATATTCTTTTCCATGGAAATAGATATTGCCAATATTTAATAATAAACTTCTTAATGGGAAGGTCTTTGGGGACTACTACATATATATAATTATATAAATATATATATAATTATTAGATGTTTGCAAAACTAATAGAAATGCTCTTCCTTGTGATACTCTGTGGGAGAAGAAGACTCACTCTGGTTTTCTCTTATGAGACTGATTGGAAAATGTGTGTATGTAAACTTGAGTTACTTGTATGCAAAAAAGGGGATAATATTATGTGATATGGATAGGCACACTATCTTAGTTTGAATAAAATGGTTGACTGGAAATACATCCTAAAATTCTTCTCACATACATTATGAGTAATAAATAATCAACCTTTCAATTATTTACTACCACCATAGAATAATTCAACAACCCATAGCAATTCCAGATTGTCTTGAGAGTTGTTTTACTTGTAGTCAAAAATGACAATAGGGAGGATGCTTCTGACATAGGTGGGTTCCAGCAGAGCCATATTTAGACACCAGTATGAACAGCTAAGAAAATGACAAGCCATATCTTGTAAGACTTTTTTTCTTCTGTAGAAGACAATAGAAGAGAACTGGAAAGAAACAGTTCTTGAAATAAGCAGAGTTCTGATAACATTAGAGTTTCCCCAGTATTATATTTCTAACCTGAGATATATTTTTAAATAATCAAAACAGAAACACGAAGGCATGACAATAACCCCTTATTAGTAACTGTCTAGAGAAAAAGTGAAAGTTGAATTGGTTTGACGGAAAACATTACCAATAAAAAAACCTTGTACTAAGTCAAATTATGGGTCATGTGTTTTGGCAACAGTAAGTTCTTTTCTCAAATGCAAATTCTCAAAAGATACACTGTCCATACTCACTTCTGAAGTTTCACTATAGAACAAAAGATTAATTAAAATAGAAATCACAAAACAAGGAAGTGATGGCATAAAATGAGGCTTGTAAATGCTAAAATGATTTGTACAATGTTCACATTCATCAAGAGCTGTCAAAACTTCATGAAAATGGAAAAATAATTATTTAATTGAAGTTTACATCATATATTTGCAGTAAATGGACCTGAAAATCTAGACTATCTTTTATTAAAAGAGGAAGTAGGGTGGATTGCCTGTAGGAAGAGAGGAAGTGAAGCAGGCTGCAGTTCTCATCCTTCATAAGAGGAAGTTGATGGATAACACTGCTGCACTGATATAGAAAATTTTAAATGCTCATATACAACAATATATTTTATTTGTTATTATAAGTAATAGCAGAAACAGGATAACTTCTACGTCATGAGGGAAATGAAACTAAATTTCTATAAAGAGAAAGACAAATAAAAGGAATTAAAAGACAAAATAAACAGAACATGAAACATAGTGATTTTCAAGTGACTATTTCATACACAGCTATAAATTGAAAGATGGTTCAACCATGCAAACACAAAAATTAAAATTTGTCTACTCCAAAATAACTAAGTAAGCACAATACACCAACAATAACATAAAACAAAACTGCAAAGGACATAGACAACAAAAGGATGGACAGAGATATATTCAGCAAACAAATAAAATAATGAAGAATCATTGAATACAATTATGAAAAACAGCTAGTAAATGGGAGATAAATATTAATATCTATACTGAAGATTGAACCAAAGCCTAGCAGTAAATATGGTTTTGACATATAAAAGGCAGGTACTTCTAGAGAAAAAGAAAAGGAGGCAAAGCAGTATAATGGTGGAGACATCTTGCTATCATTTTCAATTTTTAACAGTGATTTGATATAAAATAAGAACATAGGACTCAACGGATTTAATTATTAAGATGACAATAAACATTTTTTCCTTTAAAAAGATTTCATCCTGACAAACACCATATGATTTCATTCATTTGAAGATTCTAAAGGAAAAAAAAGGTAAATGAAAAAAAGAAAACCAAGCAAACTCTTAGGTTGTCACTACAGATTGGTGGTGACATGAGGGAAAACTGCAGAAAGCAGTGGGTGGAGGGGCTAGTTGGGTGGTGGTGAATGGAGATTGAACATTGGTAGTGGACATGGTGAGATATATGGAATTGTTGATGTGAGAAAATGTTCTAGAACTAATGCTACTTCAATAAATCAAAAAGAAAAAACATTTAATAATTTCATTTTCCTTAGCACATTTATCAAACTAAGGTAGAACACATAGAAAAAGCAATATATTCAAAAGTGTACGGGTCAAATTTTGGAATCACCCTTTAATACATCTTAAAATTAAACTACAATACTCACAAATATTTGGAATGGTTTCACTTATATGTGGAATACAAAGAAGCAAGGCATAATAATAATAAATGCTAGAAATATGATTCTAGAATTGAGACTACCAAAGAGGAGAAAGAAAGACAAGAACAGGGGGATGGCACAATAGTCTATGGTGGAAGACAACGGATGCCTTCGTTGTGAGTGTGGTGTGGTGAGGTACATTTGAAGAGTTGTGATCCTATTCTTTTGCATAACACACCATGTTGTGCACCAACTTAAAAATGGTATCCTTTAAAGACCATTCAATAAAAGATGTAGTTAAAACAACATTTCAAGGTTTGTATTTCTGGCAATAATTCAGATTTCATACCCTAAAAAGTCTCACTACAATGTATTTTTATGTGAATAAAATATTGCAAGTCATTTTTACTGTGTTCACAATAATGTAAGTGAATCCTTAAGGGCAAAAAACAGAGTTAGAAAGCTGATTGGGAAATAGAACTGTAAACCATAACTCTTCTACAGAAGAGTTCCAGAAAACCGAAAACTTTCCCGGGAGAGCAGAGTTGGAAATAGGCAAGGGGACAGAGGTTAAATGTGAAGCTCCTGAACAAAGCTGAAAAGCTAAAGGGCTAAATACAGTAAAAGAATAGATGGAAAAAACAAAACAAACAAGCCAGAAACAACAAAAGCAGAAGACAAGGAGACATATTTATCTTGGCTAGTATTTTCAGGGCAAACAATAAACAAAAAGGTTTTCCATTGAGAATGTGCAACTGCATTGGTTTGGAGTGCAAATTTGCTCCCCTCCTGCGGTTGAAGGAACCACAAGCTGAAAAAATGACTTGAACTTGTCTAAAAGCAAATAAAATATAATGTACAAAGCAAAAGACAAATAAAATGAAACTAACAAAATAAATAGCATGAATCTAGATGTTGCAAATATGTGGTGACAAAAATCTATATCCTCTGAAAAGGAATGCACTTCTGTATCAAGTCATGTGAAAATTCCAAGAGGAGTTCCCAAATGTAAGTTCACAATCAAAATTAAAGGATAAGGATTAATCACAGTGAATAAGAACAACTGTATCATGAAAAAATATAAGAAACATATATAATAAAAGGCAGATATGTGCTTCATAGGGAAACTAAAAGCAATTGTAATGAAAAATCTAATCAAATATTTGTCATGAAAAATTCAATCAGTGCAATAAAACTTTTACAAAATTGAGACAATGATGAAAATAAAATAATCAATTTAAAGAGATAAAGACTATGATTTTCCACAATTAAAACATGAATCCTTGTATTCAAGAAGCATAAATAAATCTTAATCAGATAAACAAAATATGAAATTGATAACTAAATATTTCCCAATTTTTCTTATCCTTAAAAATAAAGATATTATATATATATAAAACACATATGTAATGTTCATTTATATATTATATATACACACATCAATAAAATAGGCAGTAGAGTTCTGAAAAGTGAAAGCCAGAGAGAGGAGAGTGGTATTTTCAAAGTACAAAAAGAGAATAATTTGGTATTTTTATTTCCCTTGAAGAATAAAGTAAATAAACACAGGACAAAGTTTATTCCCAATAGAAACTCAACTAAAGGAGCTTCAGAAAGAAGACAAGTTATCCTAGAAACAATATCAGGCACAAAACTAAATGCATAAAAATGAAAACACATGCCAAACCTGTGTAACTATAAATAATGTATAAAACAATGTCTATATTTTGGATGAAAAAGATTAAATATAAAATACAGAAAAATTATAGCATGAACTTTAGAATGGAATAGATAAAGATTTTTTGGTGGTTTATTATTTTTAAAATAAAATAGGGAGAATATCAAACTTTTGTTCAGTATTTGTTTTTAGTAACTATTGAAAAAATAGAAATAAGATGCATAACTTCTGAAAAAATGGAGGAGAGAAGGAAAATGAAATGGGGGGGGGATTAACTTTAAAAAAGAGGAAAAATGAGTCCATAGAAGTAGGACAAATAGCAAACACAAAATAAGTTGGTAAAGAGAATTGTAAATATTACAATAATCACATGAAAGGCAAATGCATCACTTTTAAGAGTGAAAAAGAAATACTGATTACATTTCAAAAATAAAGTCAGTGATATACAGTTTAAACTCACCAACCTGAGGATACAGAAAGATAACAAAAGGAAGAAGATTCTGTAAAATACAGAAAAAAGAAATTTCTATTGCTACATTAATATCAATAAATTAGATTTTAAGGCAAAATATTGGACATTAAAAAGGATCACTACTTAATGATTTAGGTTCCCATGCATTTATTGCCCATTTTTCTTTGGACAACTGACAGTTATAGCTATGCCTTCTTTCTCCTGTATTGTTAGCTTTTTTTTACTTAATTGTAGAATAAAAAAGGTAGAATTTACCATATTCTTCTATCCATTTTTTTTTCAATCTGTGCTTGTTTTTTCAAATATTTGTATTGTCTCAAGGGAATGGTTCAGTTTTCTTTTTGAACATGTAGCGTCTTAAAATATTACTTGATCTAGAGCAAGAAAAATTCCAGACAGTGAATTAAATCATTCATTTGATTCACCACTATCGTGCCTTCTCCCCTAATTCTATACATCATCATTTCCAAAGAGATCTGAGACCAAGTGCTAAGGGAACTGTGCACTAGAAAAAAATGAAATGTCTAAATGCTTGATGATTGACACTAATTCTTGGGGATACAAAACACCACTGTGGAGTTTATCATAATCAGATAATGAAATTATTTCCCAAGCTTGAATCGCTGAGTGCCCAATAGTTCCGTGGACTAATCCTGTGGCTACTTGTCCAAATCTTAAATGTGTTATTGAAATAAGCATATTTGGTATCTGGGAGAATTCCATGATTGAGGAAGTGAGGGTAATTATGGTAGGAAGTATAAGTGGAAACTACTTATCTTCTCCTTACCACCACAATATTGAACCAAAAGCAGTACCACATCCCTGAGGAGAATTGCAGAAGTGAGTGCCACCCTGAAAGATTTGAAAGATGTCAGATAATGATGCTGTTCACATTCCATTTATCAAAAAAAAAAAAATGACATTAGCTTATTTTATTTTGCAATCATTATTTTTTAATTATGCAAAGTTTACTAAGAGCAACTGACATACAGGGCCCTTGGTACCAAAACAAGTGAAAGAAGGACTTGATTTAAAGTGAGATTTATATAACCACCCTGAGAGTGGTCTTCACGCTGCTCAGTAGGCATCATCAATCTCTTGTAAGAATTATGATGTCAGATGCTTGGGAGAATATGTCATGTATATCTTTGTTACACTAAGATTGATAGGGATGGGTATGGGTCACAAGTACAGATTAATATACATGAGAGAAACAAATGGAAATTGGTGATTCTTCCAAGAGTAGGGCAATGATCAGTCATGGCCTTAAGATTAAATCCATGCGAGATGGAATCACTTTTTCCCCCACTAAGATGAGATTCCCTGCTTTATCCTTGCTGTTACTGGCATCATCAGATGTTTTCATTTAGTCCTTTTGGTAGGTATACAATGATATTTCTTTGGAACTTAATTTGCATTCCATGATGGCTACTAAACTAACTGCAATTGCAGCTTCTGTCCAGATACCAATTTTTTTCTCTTTCTTTTTCTTTTTTTTACTTTAGAAATTTTGACTAGCTATCATTTTTGAAGAATCTACTATAGGATGGAGTGAACTTAATATGTGATGAGATTGGATCTGAAAAATGCAAGATGAGAACTAAAGTGCATAATTTTTGATATCTTGACCATCTTCTCAGATCCATTTGTATTATTATATGTGCTGTGACTTTAGTATTCTTCATTTAAAATAGCCAATGTTTGTGTCACTTGTTTTAAAAGTAACTACTTAAAGTCTACTAGCATCTGCTTTAATGACTCAGAACTACCTGGGAATTTATATTCCCTAGTGTGTCTACTTAGCATTGACCAACATGTATGGGCATATCAAAGTCCTTGTTTCCTTACTGAGTTTTAGTTGGCATGCTGCAGGTGTAGATACTGTATTCAGAGATGTAGCTGTAGGAATCAACTGGAAAGTTTGAGATTGTCACCTTATATGGCTTTCCCCCCCTCTTCCCTTCCTCTTTATCCAGATCTTGATAGTTTACTCTGAGGACACTTCCTAGTAAATTACTTGCATATGAATCTTGTTTCAACATCCACTACGGAGGGAATCGAACTAAATCATTAGTGGTGACCTGTTAGAAAATATAGTGGAAAAATTAATTCTAGTTATAGTAAATCACAGAAAAATTGTAAACTACCCATGCATAATAATATAAATTAAGTGACTGTAGTGAGCAGTATTAAAAATTGCTTTAAAATAAGAAAACAGGGTATATACTTTCCAAGGTTAAATATCATGTAGACATTGTCTCCCAAATTTTATATTATTTTAAATATGTTCCAAAGTTATCCTAAAACCATATGGAAGAATTAACACCCAGAGATTGCTATTCAACTTGAGATTATCATACCAAAACAATCTTTGAAACTATTATATTAATTTATTTCTGGTAAATTTTATAATTTCAAAAATAGAATTATTATGATGAAAGGTATTATTATATTATACTATTATAAAGGTAAAATAATTTCAGAGATAACTCCTCAGTAGAGAAACAGTGAGAAAATATTCTCTATCTAATAATGATAATAATAATAGCAGCAAATAATTTTTAGACTGTCACTATGCATATCTACCCATCATTTTTATATATGATCATTTAATCCTTGTAACATCTACCTAAATTATGGATAATGTTAGAAAGAAGCAAGCCAGGTATAAATGTTGCAAACAGTTTGTTAAATGTTTTACAAATAGAGATTAGTAGAATTAGGATATAAACTCAGATTCTAATTCCTCACCATTTTGTTTTTTATGTACATAGGCTAACAATATACCACTAAAGACAAACTAGGATCCATTACTAACTGTTAATATAGTCATATGGAAGTCATATATTTCTACCAAAAAAGAGTGTCTAAGTTGTTTCAAACAATTGTTGTTATGAAGGATATTGTCTTGCTCAAAATGATCACAATGAGGAAGAACATTGGCAGCACATATACTAAAATTGGAAAGATACAGAGAAGATTAGCATGGCCCCTGTGCACAATGAGGAAGAACAGCATTCACATAGATGTAGGTATTGGATTATAATTCTTGGATTTATTAAAAATAATCTGTCTCAGGGTCGTGTACTGATTATTTATCTTCAACAGCCATTATTGTATAGCCAGCCTATAAAGTACACATACTTTATAGGTGAAATTAGTTTTTTTGTTGTTGTTGTTCTTCTTCATCTTCTACTCTTCTTCTACAGTGTTTACTACCATTGGCAGGGATTTATCGATTTATTAAAATGTAGGGGAAATATCAGAGTACAGATATCTGGCTGAAAAATCTCTGTGGTTTCATCCATAGACAGAAGCAAAACCACCATAAAATATTGTCAATCTGTTCTGTGATGATATATGACTATGACTCATTGCTGCTGTGGGTAGCTGAATAATCTACAGAATTATCATGGACATTTGACCTGTATCTAACATTTAGACAATGAAGGGACGGAGGAAGAAAGCATGGGTTCCACGACCTGCTTAGATTTAGTTATAAAATTTTAGTGTCATTTGGATAATATTTTCAATAAAACTTACTAAAAGTCAGAACTAAAAATATTAAATTCTTATTCAAGATACATTCACCATAAATTGAGTCCTATATTATTCCTCTTTAAAAGATTAGATACTGTATATTACTTACACAGTGATCATAATTTCCTTTAATATCTCACCTCTCCCCAGATGCTAAGAAAGAAGCACATTTCTAGGATGCTAAGGATTTTATTTATTTGTTTGTTTATTCATTTATTCATTTACTCATTCATTCTGAAAATAACAAAACTATCAACAACTTAGTTATATCAGTCTAAAAATGTACTTATTAGCTCTTCTGCTATTCCTATATGTGGTATTCTTGTCCTTGTTATTTACTGAGATCAACTGTGTTTAATGTCATTATGTTGCTTCATTCCATTTCATAAAAAAATGAAATCATCGTTAATAGTCTATCCTTCTAAATTAATTTATGTTGTAATGTGACTAGGAAGATCAGGGACTAGCCATCCTCTATCTGCTCTTTTAATCTGGTCATTTGAATCTTAAAGCCAGATTCACTGAAAGGTGAGAAGCAATGGAATTAAATACAGCAACAAGATGATGTTATTCACTGGGAGCAGTGGGAGGACTACAAATGAAGGTGATGATTGTGTATCTCTGCTGATGAAAAATGCCCGACTGGTGAGGAGTGAGTGGAGTCTGGCAGAAAACAGAAAGCAGACACATAAGTTACAAACCAGACAGTGAGGGAGAAACCTCAGAATGAAAATAAACAAACTCAGCGATGGCGGATTGCGACGATGGAGGCTGCTGCTCGAGGACAGGCAATGGCATCCAGGCTGTGAGGATGTCTCACTGGCAGACACTAAGCAGTAAAGTGAAACGAAAAAGAATGTTTGGATATGGCAAAGTCATGGAGTTTTTCCAAGAACAATTAAGAGAGCCAGTTTGAAATAGGAAATATACTTTTAGTTTCACCCATAGGTACTTAATAAAATTTGTCATTCAATGCAAATAAACTATATTTAATGCAAATAAACTAAAAGAATTACTCTACTTCAGGTACTTAAACACAACATTATAGATATATATGGATAGATATATAGGTAGATAGAACATTAGTGTCGAAAGTAAAAACTCCTCTTATACATAATTTGGCATTTGACCAAGCTTCAGGTTATTGGAAAGATACTTACCTTCTCTGTATATATACACACACATACCTATATACATACAGATATATACATATAGAGAGAAGGTAAGTATCTTTCCAAATAACCTGAAACTCTATGAACTGCCAGACTATGTACAAGAGATTATGTACTTTTAACACTAATGGCCTATCTTCACTTTTTATTTTATTCTTTTATTTATTAAAAAATATTCATTTTCCATTGGGATAGATTTATAAGTTTCCAGGGTGTAACTTCACACCTTCATAAATGTATATGCCACACTGCATCCATCACCAAAATTCTAGTACCACTCACTACCATCGCACTCTCAAATTAATACTCTCCACCCATTCCTCCACCATCACCTCCTTCCCCTCTAGTACCACCATTTTTAGAATCTAAGAATTATTTAGTTTTTGTTAGTTTGTTTGCTTTGTTTTTTTTTTTATATTCCACATGTGAGTGAAACCATGCAGTATTTGTTTTTCCATTTCTGGCGTATTTAGTTAGCATTGTTCTCTCAAGTTTCCATCATATTGTCACAAAAGCAAGGTTTCAATTCATCAGTTTTTCAATGGATAATATATGTAAATAGATAAATGACTCAGAATAAAGATGTCAAATTTAAATTTAAATCTACGTGGGAAACTCCATTTATGATAAGGATAGAATTACAATTTAATAAGGGATATTAGCTTTTTTACTAAATTTTCTTGACATAGTTGTCTGTCAAATCTTTATTAAATTTTTTTAAAAATTTAAGAAAAAATTTTCTAACTTTACAGTGGAGGACAAATCAAAAAACACGGGAACAATAAAGGGAGGATTGAGATTTGATTTTATGAAGTATCTTATGACAAAGAGACTCAAGATAAAAAATAATATTTGTAACATAAACAAAATCCAAATTTTTGATACTGCTCTTTTGCAGAAGTTTCATAAAATTAAAGAAAAATGTCATCACACTGCACTATGGTGTATTAGGCTTAGTTATCTAAGACAGATTACAGAGGAAGGAAAAATTAAGATGATTCTACCTCTCAACAAGATTATGGTCTACCCTGTAAATTTAGTACTGACCAAAAATTTTTAGAAAAACATATTGCTGCAAAAAGTGATATATGCTCTGTGAGAAAAGAATAATGATTCCATGTAAATTCAAACAAAATTATTATGAACCTTTTAAAACAACAAATTAGCAAAATTATCAATAATAACTTAAAACTATGGTGCATTTCTATGTTATCAGGGCAGTGCCAAGTGTTTTCAAATATTTTATGAAAATCCTATGAAGTCCATCTTAGCATTATCATGAACATTTCACAGCAGAAAACTGAATTTCAGAATGAGTAAATGGTAGACATTATCTTTGCATCAAGACATTCTGACTTCATGCATGGTTAATCCAAAACTGATATTAACAAGATTAAAAAAGATGTTGGTTTAGCATGATCTTGTTGTACTGATGGTGGGTATAAGTATATATATATATATATATATATATATATATACACACACACAAGTATCTACATAAATATATGTATAATATATGCATATGTATGCATGTTTTTGAACATATGTATGGGTACACATATATGGTACATATATATGCTTTTTTAAAGTTAATTATCAGTATGTATTAAAGCAGTAAGGCTATGCAAATATGTCAGTGTTTTATTCAAGCAATCCCATATTTAAAATTTTCTACTGAAACACTATCTATAAACATTCCTTTATAAAGATATATCTAATGTATAAAGGTATATCTAATGTATAAAAGTATATCTAATGTAGCATTAGAAGTAAGTAATAAAATACTGACTATATTCTGAAATTTCCATTAACATCATAACCATTGAATAAATTATGAACTATACATACTTTGAAAATATTATGTAATTGTTAAAAAATGATTTATTACATCTAGATGTTTGTTTGACCTTGAAAGATGTTTTTGACACTTAAACCAGCTAGATGTATTTGGGTAAATAACAAAAAACATAACCAATAAATATGTATAAAAAATTTTTAAACTGAGTACTTATCAGGAAAAAGTGAAACAATTAAGACTTCTTCCCACCTAAAATTGGATAATTATAAGTAATAATATGCTCTGAAGGTGTGAAGAGAACTATTTAACTGATTGTAGCATAAATAGATAATATCTTTAAACTTATGGATTTGGCAGTATCAATCAAAATAAATAGTATACATACATTATTGATTAATTTTACTTCTTGTTGTTAACATTCATATTTAGATATCCATGTTACTGTTATTTATAGCTTACTTTTTAATATTGAAAAGTTAGAATAACTTTTAAATCTAACAACTTTTAAATCTCGAATAACTTTTAAATCTAGATATAATAGATTGTCATAGTCATAAAAAGGAAGACTGAATTAAGTTAGGTTTAAATATATCAGAAGAGACTAAATACCAAGACAATCTCTGAGGAATAATAGATTATGGAAACATGCGTGTGTATGCATGTTTAGGTATGTTTGAGTGCCAAGTATAAAATGGCAGCAGTAAACGCTTGGAGGTATATAAGGACATGTTGAGCAAACAATGATCTGATGTAGCTGGAATATGGGTGGTTTGAATTAGAGTTGTAGGGCATAAAGAGAAAAATATTTTCTTTTTAAATTAATTCGTAAATTTAATTCATCTTTTCTCTAGATCTTAAAAAGCACAGTGAATGGAGTTCTAGTAAAAGTCTCAGAAAAAGTCTATATTTGTGCATTACTTGGAATCTTGTCAAATTCAATATATGAATACAACTGCATTTATATCTGCAAAGAGGTAGTGGAAAACTATTTTCCAATATCAAGTTTCACTATACATTTCAAGGAAGTTGTTACAAAGCAGTCACCCACAAAAATCTTTCAGTCAACTCTCATACTATCAAGAATAACAGACTCGATAATTGAATCTTTGTCCAATGGAGATTGGGATGGCTTCTGATGGAGTATTACACCAGTAAAAACATGTTATGAGTCAGTGAGAACAGTTAAATTAGATAGAGAACATGACCCTAAAATTTGTGTGTGTGTGTGTACATGACAGCTTTATAAAGTTCACAAAGTAATCTCAAACAGCTACAAGCTAGAGTTAATCTAAAGATATATTTCTCTCTTAAATGTGTTATAACATTTTCATATAAGGTAATATAAAAGAGTAGTTCCAAGTTCATTGAAAGTTGAAGAGCTTCTTATTAGGTAAAATGAAATGCATTAGATAAAATTAAAGGTTTTAAGAAATAAGAGGGAATGAGGGAAGGAAATGATAACAGAGCTGAAGAAAATAATTAAACTTTAAAGTAAGTGGTGCTATGAACTCAGGTTGCCTTGCCATTGTGAATTAAAGATAAGCTATTTCCTCCCATCTTTTAAATGTATAATTGTGAAAGTAATAATGTTTAAAATAACTGTTAAAATTTTCTTATCTGGTTAGCATAACCTTATTAACTCATCAGAAGTAAACTAGATACAACATTGTCTATATTTTTCTGGTTAGATATTTTAAATGCTTTAGAGAAATCTCTAATACAATGTTTTTATTCATTCTTTTAAGCTCAGAAGTAAATTGTACATAATTGAACTTAGAATTTCTCTGGAGATGAAGACACTCACCCTCAGAGAGTTTCAGTGACTTTCCTGAAATCACACAGAAATCTAGGTGGCCTGACTCCTCAAATCACTCCTTTGTGATGAAATTTATGTCATCTGCAGAGAGACTGTATCTTAAAATAACTGCATTTGTTTCCTATGGGATTTTATACACAGTCACCACAAACTGTGTGGATTACAAAACAAAATTTAATTGACTCATAGTTTTAAAAGTCAGAAGTTCAAATCTAGGTTAAAATCAAATTGATTACTCTGAGAGTTGTGAAGGGAGAATTTGTCTTAGGTCCACTATCCTTTCTTTGTGGTCAGCACGCTTTCCCTTTGAAGCTGCATATTTTTATTCTGTCCATATCTATGTCCAAATTTCTCATTTTAATGAAAAATCCAGCCATATGGATTAGTAGGGCCAATGCTAAAGATGCACTTGCCAAATATGATCATATTCTGAGGCACTGGTGAAGAGAGGCGTTTAGGACTTCAACTTCCAAATTTTAGGGGACACAATTCAACCCTTACCACAATTTGATTCTTTTTTTTTTCATTAGTTTTTTTGCCTTATATCATTGTAGGTGTTGTAGTTCTCCCGCTACCATATCGTCTATGAACCATCACTGTATTCCTTTGTGTTCCTCTCTCTTGCTATTGTTAGCAAGTTAGGTGTTGGAACAGAAAGTAGTTTCTGCTTAGCCCAACTTTTTTTTTTGTAGAAAATCTGTTCTCGATAGAGGTGAAACCTCATCATTCACTTTTCTGCCATGTAAAATTACCCCTAATACATCTTTAATTGTGCCACAGTGGGTATGTGATTCCTCTGGAATAATAGGAGACTCATGAGAAGTTTGAATTGGTGGAGTGAGAGCAGTTGATCTGTCAGGGAGGGGTGACTTCCTATTGATACAGGTAGTAGGGAGCTTTGAGGGAGATCTTTAGTTCCTGGTCTTTGCCCTACCCTTACAAACGCTATGGTTTTTACTATTCAAATGATTGTGTGAGAACCCTACTGTACTTTCAATAATTTTTCTTTCTATTTCCCTTTTCCCTCCCTCCCTCCCTCCCTCTTTCCCTTCCTCCCTCCCTCCCTTCCTTTTTCCTTTCATATCACTCCCCTCATTTTATTAATACTCTCTCATTTTCATTTGTTTCTGTGAGTTTCATGATCTGTGAGTTTCATGATTTGTGTCTGTGAGTTTCATGACTCATTTGTGTCTGTATGTTTCAGTATGATAGCAAGTTCATGATCTAGTTTAAAATTCATTCCTCTTACTTGCAACAAGAACAAATATTGTTAAGATAGGGTCATCTTACTAATTTTAAAGTTACCCAAAACTGTAATATTTCTCTCTTTGAATTCCAATAGAATAAGAAGTTTCCACTATGATGAAAAGAAGAGCTGTGTATTCCCCCAGACATCCTCTGTCCTTTTCAATTTTTGCCCAACTCCTATTACCACTACTATTAACACAACCATACTGCCATTGAGGGATTGTTATTGATCCCTGAGTCTTTTATAAGTTGTGTCGGGAAAATTATGAAAGCAGCTCCCTCATCCTACCACTCAAACCTGGCCTATAGAGAGAGGAATATTAAGAAAAGAGAAATGAAAAAAAATGTCCTAGATTTCATTACAAACTAAGTTGAAGAAAATTGTTTTCTATGAATAACCATTATAAAAATATGATACCCAAAAGAAGTCAGGGAGAGTCAGTAAGTTTCCAAATAGATAAAACATGCCCTGAGGTAATACTATACTTAGAAATGGAAGGGCCTAGTTTTGCCAAAATCTTTGACAGAACAGTTTAATATTTTGACTGTACTCATTTATTTTTATTTCAAATATGCAGGGGGTTACTTGTTATTTTCAGTTATATAGAGCTTGATAAATGAGACCGTAGATTATAATGATAAACAATCGATCACTATTGTAAGAGTATTTTATTTAAAATGTGTGAGAAGTTGTCACTGAGCAAGATATATTAGTAATTATTGATATGTGTGCCCCTTTTTGTGAAAAACAATTAAATGTAGGTTATACTGAAATAGGATATGGAGGGACATAGAGTAAAATGATCTCACTAGTGTAATCTCATTTAAATTATAAAATTTCAAATATTAGCATTAAATAGAGATCCTCTTATCCCAGAATAAAATGTGCCCATGGCAGTACGTGTGAATTTAGAGGCTAAATTCACATGGTATCTGAGAAGGTATAGGGGAAGGGTATCTGAGATGGAATCTGATCAACATTTCAGAACAGTCTGTGATCCTGACATATACCAGGGTTTTTATACCCAATAAAATGTCATGATGCTTCATCATTGGCTATTAAAAAATATATATACTATATATATTAGCTATTTTTTAAAAATAAATTTTGTATATATAATCACTGAGCAGATATCTGGAATTCTGAGTTGCTTTGACCATCTAAATGTATTTACAAAGCCTTAGATTTTTTATCTGGAAAAGAGATATTTTTTTCTACTGATTATGGAAAGCACATATAGTAAGTCAATGTTTTATAAGAGGTGCCTGCCACACTGTAAAACTTCAGGTGACTGTCCCCACATAGAGTAGATATAGCAACCTAGAACTAATGACTCAAAATCATAATCAATTCTTTTTTGCTCTCACTGCGTGGCCAGAGTTTGCTAACCACACAGTTAAACTTATAGATCGATAATTCTGACAAATACCTCTGGCATTCCAGTGCAAGAGGTTCTGATTTTTTCAATGGATCTTTTGTTAGCATTTCTATTTTGAAAAAATGAATTAACCATGAGTCAAAATCAATACATTACATGTTAGATGAGGAAAGGAATAGTATCATAATAATCCATTTCCTAGACTAGGGAATATTTGCTGTTCTTGTTTGGGCAAGTTCTTCAAGTAAAGCGAACAAGGAGCAAATGTAGAAAAAAAGAGAAATATTCTTCTTTCAACTTTCTCATGAGAGTTGTCTTCTTGTCAGATCTTGATTTAAATGTCAGCCTTCCTAGACCAATCTTCTTTTAGACTTTTAGACTTACAACTCTGGTTTAATTCTTCTTATAAAATCTATCAGAATATTGCTATTTATTTATTTATTATCAACATCTACGCAAAAATATGCTACTTTTATATGGGAAAAATTTTTGTTCATCACGTATCATCAATGTTTAGAATATTGCCTTGTATATAGCAGGTGTGCAGTTGATGTTTGTTGACTACATTAATAAGATTAGTTCCTTGTCTATCTCAAGTGAGGAGTAGTAGAACACATTTATGATGGCAAGTTCACCAGGAACCATAGCCCAGTTTCAAATTGAACTACCATCAATGATATAATTTGTAGATTTCTAGACAAAATTAAAACACAAGACTTGCTCACAATTTATTAAGAAATTTGAGATAGCCATAGCAGAACATTAAATTAAGTATGGGCCCCTTTAAATATGAGGTCCTTTAATGCCACTGCACTCATTCATGCCCATGAAACTGGCTCTATGCACCTTGGGTAAGATATTTAACTTCCTCTGTCTCTTTACTCATATCTATTCCATTCCCTTACAAAGGTATTGAGCAAAGTGAACTCATATATGTGATATTTTTAGAACAGTGTAGTACATAGTAACTACTACAAAGTGTTAGTACTTGTATAAAATATAATAAAAATTATATCATTATTGTTATAGTCATTTTTGGCTGTATTCCTCGAATACCTACTAAATAGCAAAAGCTCCATAAAATGTGTTGAATAATAAGAAGGAAAAAGAAGAAAATCCATGTCTTCAAATTGAGTCAATCTACATGTATAAAACATGGCATACAGAGATATAAATACACAGATTCTATTTACAAATATATTGATTTATTATATTAAGTATTAATAAGAATTTTATAGTAAGTTCTGCAAGGAGCTACATGCCAAGTGCCAGGAAAAGCATGCTAAAAAAATTCACCTACACATAAAATTTACCAAAAAAGATTTTGTGAATCTGTTGTTGGGTCACTACAGGGCGTTCATAATGGATAATAGCAGAGTCAAAGGTCACAATCTTAGGCAGACATGGAGTTTGTCTGAAATGGAATTCAAGTTCTTTAGTAAAAGCTCTCATTTTCTTACACCATCCTGGTCTTGAGGAAAATAAAGATCTGCTGTGTGTCTTGTTCAATTCAACAACAGTTGCTCTGCCTCTTCCTATTGCTTGGCAATCTGTGATTACTTTGCTATAATTCAGTTTCCATATTGGGTGATGTTTCTGAGATTGTACCTGGGAGCACAGCAGAAAGATAAGGAAAGAGGATTGAGGGTGAGTGTAAAGAAGTGATATTGCTCTTCCTTTGTTCTTGTGGTTCCAGAACTTGGGCATTTGTGACAAATGGTTTTATTAGTGCTAAAATCTAATGACTGAAGGTAAGTAAGGTGTGTCTCACATGGTATCTGATGTACAAATCTTACTATTCTATTTAGCTCAAGGTTTTAAATCTAGTTTTAATTTTTTTTTATTCTGGCAACCAAAATTTATCTTTGACTCCAGCTAAATTGCATTGCAGCTAGCAGCTATTCTATTCCTTAAATGCAGCATTCCTAGGGTGAGATATTCACAATTGTCCACAAAAGAGGAGAAATGACTCAGGCAAGACCTTGTATTTTTAATTAAAACCCAGCAAGAGTCATTTTTTGAAGTTTTTTCATCTTGTGAATCCAAAAACATCTGGACCAAAAGATAAAGTTGTAGATGCACACAATGTCACACCGGGATAACATTCCAGAAACATCTTGGAAAGGCTTTTAACAATCCAGGGATGCACAGCATCATCCAAAGGCTGTCACTACCCTTGTGACTTCTTGCAGAATTAAATTACAATCTGAGAATTTAAATAGGTCAGCCAGTATTAAATTAGTGTCTTTGTTTACGTTTCCTCAGACTTGTCAAAAGGAAGATTAATGTGTAGCTTTTTCTGCACTCAATACAATTTTTCTTACAGGAATGTCATGTCTAAATCAAAATTCCACTTTGATACAGGGAAATTCGCTGGTGGGTGATGATCTTTTCACCTTTCCTCCTGTTTCCCTCTTTATTTTTTTCCCCAAGAAAGCAACCATTTACTCCTGTTTAACTCTCCCTTCACTATCCCAGTCCTATAATCCTAAATACTATAACCTCTGAGTCTCACTGCATAGGTTGGGGTGTGGGGCACAAGCCTGGGAAGGATGTGGGGGTTGGGTAAGAGTTCTGCAAAGACTGATGTTAAGAGAAACACCTGTAGGGTCATTTCACAAATGGAATCACTAAAAAGCAATAGTTCTTGCTGGGTAATAGCACAGAACCTTTAAATCACAGAAATTAGAGACAGGAGACCTGGCAGGTCACCTTGTCCACCTCCAAGCAGCTTTATGTCTTTCATGTGAAATGACATGAGCAGTGAAGCATTTATAGCAGCCCTGTGGAGACTCGACTCTTTGGTAATACATCTCCCTGTTGAGAAAATGTCACTGAGAGCACTGAGGCTTGTGTGTGTGTGTGTGTGTGTGTGTATGCGCACCTAATTTCACTTTGTTCAGCTTTGCTCTATCTTTTAGAAAATGCAACCTACTTTCTTTAGCTCCTTCATATTTAAAGTCTACAACCTTATAATACCACAACATTATTATTGTCCTCCATTATAATTACTTGGGTCAACTATACAAATATGCCCATTAAAATAATACCTTATAAATCAGTCCCCTTTGCTAAATCCATTGCTTTTCTAGAGGGTATTCATTGCGTTCCAAGTCCTTTTGATTCAAGACTGTTCTTACAATGTTGTCTTTTTATTTATTTTTTTGGTATGTGTTTATATAATGAAACACTTTGCTCAATTTTTGCAGAAAATGAATATGGGGTTCAGGCCAGTGACTGAGGATAGTTGATGCCAACGCCCAAGACCATAATTTATTTTTTTCTCCAAGATATGATCAAATTTGGTATCCCACAAATCTAAATATTTTCTGGAGTATCAACCTATCCAAGTGTATGTCTGGACAAACACTGTTATTTAATAAGTTTTACTCCGGGAAAAATATGAGGAAAGATTCATGATTGAATCTTAAGATAGTCTATCTTACATGTATTTCAAAATGTCATGCATTATATTATCTTCTACAAGATAAAACTCCACTGCTTCCTGTTACAAAATTCCTACTTAAGTTGGCAGTGGAGACTTAAACTTTCCATATAATTGTCTGCAGAGAAGAAAATGTCAGTTGAATCTCAAAGTCCCGACTTTCATCCTAATCAACCCTACTGCAGGGTAGATGAGTTGGTCAGGCTTTTTCTCGTTAGCCTCTATGACCAGTATCTGTACTGTAGTGCCGTCCCCATGATTGTACTCAGTGGATGTGCATGCCTGGACTCGGTGGGTGTGCATGTGTGTGAGTGGGATGAAAGGACAGGTAAATGGAGAAAAGGGAGGTATCATCCCACGGTGAGAGAGCATGTAAGGAGAACACAGCAAAGAGAGAATATGAAGAAAACACCAGAGAGAGAGAGAGAGAGGGAGAGAGAGAGAGAGAGAGAGGGAGAGAGAGAGAGAGAGAGAGCTCAAAGCCCGAGAAATAACTTGAAGTTCCTAGAGAGCCAGGGGGTTTGCCCTCCTTCCAACCATTCTCCCACCCAATGTCCCAGCCCTGGCCCTGGCCCTGGTGCTGCCCTGTCCTGCCTCATGTGTCTGTGTCATTGCTAGAACCAATAAAGACCAACCAAAAGCCTGATATCTGCACTACATTTGGCATCATGAACAGGCTGCTTGCAAGACACCTGCCTTGGAATGTAGGTCAGTTCTTTTAAAGTTTTCTGTTTCTCCAACCATCAGCACCACCAACACCACTATGCTAGACTCTAGTCTTATGCTAATCTCTCTTCGCCATATTCTTTGGAGCAGGGAGGTACAGTCTTTCCACAATCTCAGGGGAAAGGCCACAACATTTAAATAAGACAGTAGTAAAGGCTTTTGGGCAGCCGTAGTGACACATGTAGAAAGAATTTGATTTATAGTACATTACTTAAATTCATGGGATTGTAGGTTACACTGTTGTGATTTTCTCTTTTACCCAAGTGTAGGCAAAGTATACCCAAAGTATAGGCATTATGGTGCTCCAAACTTAAGAATCTACTGAACCTACAAAAAGTGATGTTGACAAATGTGTTATCTACCCTACCCTCTGGAGGTTTTACTAGAAGTAGAAAATGGACTCCAATGTCATTGCATGAAAGTTGATAATAAGATTTTATGATTTCTGCTATCAAAGTGGATTGGAATAATTTTGGAAATTTGCAAAATTTGCAAAATGAGAGAAAAAAAACTAAACTAAGCTAAAGCAAATGTGTCTCAGGTTTTACAACTGTGAAGACAAAGAAAAGATGAAGGTGGGTTTGTAAGAACAGGGGGAAGGAGAGCTCAGCAGAGAAATGGGGGGGGCAGGGTCTGGAAATACAGCAAAGAAGAAAATTATGTGTTGAGTGCTTACCATGAAGGGACATAATTGATGAACATTACCTCATTTACTCATTACTGAGACAATTTCCAGGTAAGCAAATGGAAAAGATCTGTCTGAAGCATTGACTTATATCCTCCCAGCCACACAGTGTTGCACTATTTTTCAAAGACTTCAGATTAATGAGACAATAATGCTGGTAAAGTGTTCCAATTTCCTTTGAGAAAAAGAGTCATAAAATTTTATTGTTATTGTTACTCTTAATATTGAAGCTCAATGAATGTGTTAGTGGTACCATTGATGTAACTAATATTACTCTCATTTATTTATTTAGAGAAATAAAGTCTAAAAATAAGATCAAGCATAGATATTGGGTTTATGATTCAATCAGTCCTCTAGTTAAACTACAACTTTTGTCTATCTGGAACTTGAGGGCTAAATCTACAACTAAGATCACAGATAGTCTTAGGGCAAAGGCAGAACCTGTAACCCTATAGGTAATCTTTCCCATGGTTGGCTCTCCCAAGGGGATATGGAGTAGAATAGGTGAAAAATCTGCAATAATGAGTCGTCTCAGTTTATAATTGTTAGAGAAAGAACATAAAAATAAGTCCTCTACTTAGTAATTGGTTCAATCCAGATATTGCCTTCTTAAGAGGGAAAAAATTTCCCTCTTATCTATGAAAGAGTTATTTGTGTTATTTATAAAAAATATGTAATGAACAGAATGGTGTTGTAAAGGAACATTGAATTAAGTACATATTCAAGTACAAGTAAGAATGCTGTTATGACTTATTTTAGTTTTGTCATTTTTTTTTTTAATCTCTATACTGGGAAAAATTTCAACTTTCTCCCAAAGCTGAAATTTTTGCTCAATAATTGCCAGCTGGAACTTTAATTTAAGAAGTAAAAAAAAAGAATTCTAGCTAGTTTTTGTCGTGGATATTATATATTCAATTATCATTTGCCTAAACTTGGATATTTTTATGTTCATATTTTTAAGTATATTCTATACTTTTTTATTTTATTTTAAAAAATTGTTTGTTTATTTATTTATTTATTGAGACTAGGTCTCGCTATTTTTGCCTGTGGAACCGCAGGCTCTCGTTGCCCGGGGTACCACAGACTCAAGCAATCCCCAGCCCCAGCTTCCCAGGTAGCTGGGATTACAGGTGTGCGCCACATGCCCAGCTATTTTTTTGAAAGTAGGTCTCGCTACGGGTCCCAGGCGGGACTCGAACTGCGATCCCTAGCCCCGGTCACTTCATAGGCTGCAGCTTACAGGCATGAGCCATCGTGCCCCGGCCTCTATACGTTTTCAAACGAGTAGAAGTCTTCATTTTCTTCTGTTCTGAGCCCACACTGGACTTTAAACACACAGAAATGTCCATTTAATTTCTCTCTTGTTCTTAGAGACAAAAACAGACCCAGAAAAGAAGCTATTGAATCGAGGTCTCATGACTTGTTTGTAGTGTTTAGAATTTATTCAATATCTTCTTCCACTACAACATTCCTCCATTTCATTGACTATCAATTTGGATAGTAGGTCTTTTAATTTATTTTACTTGAGTTACTGCCGTCTTTTTCCTAAACGGGCAATACAAAAAGTAGAGAGGAAATCTGTTGGTTGGCCCTAAGAATGAGAAAAGTGGAAAGTGCCACTAGCCTTTCCTATTCCTTTCTCTGTCCAGGTTTGTGCTTCTTATTTGGAATCACAAAACTAAGCTTGTGCATTGCTGCCAGGCGGATGACTATTACATTGTCTGGGGATAAAAACTCATTGATTGACACAAAATCTGTTAGAGGAAAAAAAATTCCTTCATCATAATCTACAGGGCACTTTCCTCACCCTCCAAAGTTCTTCTTTTTCTTTTTCAAACTTACTATAGAGTTGGGAGAAAAGATGTAAGGATGATACAAAAAAGTGGCAGGAGGAAAGGGAAATAAACACAAGCAAGTGACTTTAAAGCATATTTGGAAAATCTCTTGGTAACTTGAATGAAAAAGAAATTTACTGTCTTTAACTTACAACATCAACATATTATTTTTTATAATTTCCCTTTCTCACTGGAAAAAAGAATTGTTCTCATCACCGCGTTTTCTCTACATTTCTATCCAAAGGCATAGAAATCTTGTTCTTATCTTTAACCATTTTTAAACCACTTTAAAACTACTACTTGTCATTAAAAGGAAAGGAAAAGAAAGCTAAAGGAAATGAAAATATATAAAGGAGAATTTGGGATTTTGTTCTAGCTAAAATTCGAACAGTATCTAGCAAAGCGTTGACATAAAAAAGTCTTCTAGCTTATTGTAGTCCCATTGAAACAAAGTCCCGCCCCAAACAGATCTCTGAGATTGATGTCCAAGAGCGAATCACTTGTTACCTTCTATGCGTTTTATTGTTTTAAAATTTATACCCAAGTCTTCAATCCATTTTGAATTATTTTTGTGTTGTTGCTAAATAATGATCAAATTTTATGTATTTATTTATTTTTGGCACAAGGCTGTCCAGGATTCCCAATATCATTTATTGAAGTGACATTCCTTTATCCATTGTATGGTCTCGTCTCAGCTTCTTGGTCAAAAATTAACTGACAATATGTGAATGGTGTTATCTTTGGATTCTCAGCTCTAGTCCAGTAACCTGTGTGTTCTAATAGCATACTGTCTTTATTACTATGCTATGTAGCATGGTCTGAACCCCATGATGATGTTATCTTCATTTTTCTTCTCTTCCCCCCAAAACTGCTCTAACATTTAGAATCTTTTGTGGTTATATACATCATTAGAAGTGTTTGTTTATTTCCTTGGAAAAGTCATTGATTTTTCATAGGTATTATGTTGAATTTGTAATTGCCTATGTAATTGGAATGGGAATTGGTGCAGACTCTATGAAAAATGATCTGAAATTCCTTAATACAACTTAAATATCATAAAATGCAACAATATCACTACTAAGCATTTATCCAAATAATATGAAAACACTTTTAATAACATGAAAACACATTTGTGATGTGTATAATACCTTTCTTTTTTTTTTCTTTTGAAGTATCTACAACTGCTAGTGTTTTGTGGAAGAGACATTATTATGATTAAAGAACTTACTTTGTCTAACATATCAGGACCTTATAGAGAAAAAATGGGGATTGGGGAGCACTTCAATAGCCAAAGAAAGCAACGACAACTAATTTGTGAGAAGTTGACAGTAGAACTGAGATTTCTACTATGATAAGTTATTAAATTAATTTAAGGACACAGGACATAAGTGAGGTTTTTATTTATTTAGTGCACCATTGAGTGTCCTTCATATCCCAGGAGCTACTTGAAAACTTGGCATAAAGTGAATAAAAATAGTTCCTAATATCAACTGTAGTATTAAAACTTTAACATTATTTTGCTAAATATAACAACTAATGATCAAACTTTCATGTGGTTTTTATGTGATAGATATTGTCCTAATCAGTTTTGTTCTGCTATAATAAAGTACTAGCAACTGGGTGACTGACTCATACAACAAAAACTTAATTCTCTTAGCTTTGTAGTCTCGGCTGCCCAAAATTAAGGCTCAGGTGGAATCTGTGTCTGGGAAGAAAATGCTTCTTGGTTTACAAGATGCTTATCTATTCTTTGTGTCTTCACTTAGTGAAGAGAGAGAGAGAAGGAAAGAAAGAAAATAAGAAAGGAAGGAAGGAAGGAAGGAAGGAAGG
>PVHY01005883.1:57191-79165 GCA_004024945.1 Uropsilus gracilis | reverse complement strand
ACACACACACACACACACACACACGCGACGGATGTAAAGGCCGTCTCCCCATCACACAATCACCTGGACTTCAGAAACAGCCAGTTTAGGAAAACCTGATTGCGGAGGGAGGCTCGCCGGGCCGCCTCCGAGTCAGGTGACTGTCCCCTGCATCACAGTGTCACCTGTGGGACTTAGGCTTGCTTTCCTCCCAGACGCGAGTAAAGCACCTGCGTGCTTGACTCGGAGCCTCGTTTGCAAATGGGCACCTGCCAGGCGCCCGGCCCAGACCATTGTGTTCTCAGTCACTTGTGCCAGAGTCTGGGGCTATTCATGGGAAGAAGCCCCACAGGAGCCCAGGGGGTCCCTCTTTGCAGCGTCTGAGACGGTGCCTGGCTTATACATATGAGCAGGAAAAATATTCACGGGGGCAAAGGATAAATAGTAAATAATCTAGAGAACTAGACGGCGTCTATTTTTCACTCCTCTTTTCTGTGGATTTCTTGCCAGCTAAATACATGCAATTTTTTTTTTCTGAGACCAGGTCTCGCATTTTTTTTTTTTTTTTTTGAGACTAGGTCTCACTATTTTTGCCCGTGGAACTGCAGGCTCACGTTGCCCGGGGTACCACGGACTCAAGCCATCCCCAGCCTCAGCCTCCCAGGTAGCTGGGATTACAGACGCGCACCACCATGCTCAGCTGTATTTCTTTGGGACTAGGTCTTGCTATGTGCCCCCTGGCAGGACACGAACTGCAATCCCTGGCCCCGGTCACAGCTTCCTAGGCTGCCGCTTACAGGCATGCGCCACCATGGCCAGCCTAAATACATGCAATCATTAAGGGGAATTTGTAAGGTAGCTTTTGGAAGTACACGTCCATGGGTTCAGAGCGCATCGTGCGGCCTAGCTGCTTAGTGCAGGCAGATGTTACAGTCAAAATAGCTGCAGATGGAGGAGCGAAGTATGGACTAAGGAGCAAAGGCACGAAAAACAGCCCGATCATCCATCATCGCTGATAGTGGCTTCACCTCCGCTGCTTTATGTGCACAGATGCTGGCTGGCGAGCGCTCAGGCTCTGGCTCTGGCTAACAGCCCACTAGTCTGTCTCTTCCCCAAGGCCAGGCCCAAGCTGAACACACAGCTGCATGGCCGTGAAGTCCCCTCAGCAGCACAGAGCTCAGGGACGTCACCACCAATGCCCAGCTATGAGTGGGCCTGTTTCATTAGATGGCGCAGCCACGTAGCTGAAGTTGTGATGATGCAGGCAGATTGGTGACCAGTGAGCCCTTTGCAGAAGATGTAGCAGATTATTTGCTGCTGGTGGGGAGCTAGGGTGCTGGTAACAGTATGGCCTTGGGGGGAGGGGGGCAGTGATGATGCAAAGTATGGAAGGGGAGGGGCAAGGGAAGGGGGGAGAGAAGGAAGAGGGAGAAGGGAGGGGGAAGGAAAGGAGAAGGGGGGAGAAATGAGGTGGAGAAAAGAGAGGGAGAGGGGGGAGGGGAAGAAGGAGGAGGGTAGTTGGGAGGCACTGGAAGATACTGGCCCTGGGAGAAGATGGGTTCCAAAGTGAGTGCGTTCGAAGGTGCCAGTGTGCAGCATTCCTGGAACCGAGAGACCGAGTGACCGCATAGGGCAAGGGCAGAAACAAGCAGAAGGACCTACGTGGAGCCTGAGGCCTGGCTGCCGCCTCCTGGTGGCAGACATGAGGATGCTTGGGGAGTGCGGTCCCTCCAAAGGACCAGGTCCGAATGGCCACCAGCCTTGATCTCTGACCTCGCTCACCTCGTGGTGTTTTGTTCACCAGACGCTGACGCGAGACACCAAACCCACAGGCTTGTGGGAAGGACCTGGGTGAATCTGGCTTGACCCTTCCGCCTGTCCCCTTTCCTTCCAGGCTTTGTGAACGACTCTGTCACCAAGTCCATCGTGGCTTTGCGCCTGACACTGGTGGTGAAGGCCAGCAGCTGTGTCCCGGGGGGAAGCCATGCCGCCGACCTGGAGTGCTCTGGGAAGGGCAGGTGCAGCACGACGCCCGCAGAGGTGAGTGCGTGTCCTTCCGTGTAGCTGTGCCTGTGGAGACGCGCAGATGTGCTCATGTAGATGCACAGATGTGCTTGTGCAGGTGCGCAGATGTGCCTGTGTGGATGCACAGATGTGCCCGGATACGCAGATGTGCCTGTGTAGACGCGCAGATGTGTCCGTGTAGACGCGCAGATGTGCCCACATAGTCGTGCAGATGTGCCCACATAGACGCGCAGATGTGCCCGTGTAGATGCGCCGATGTGCCTGCATAGATGCACAGATGTGCCTGTGCAGACGCACAGATGTGCCCACGCAGGCACATGGATGTGCCCACATAGACGCATAGACGTGCCATGCAGACACACAAATGTGCTTACGTAGACCTGCAAATGTGCCTGCGTAGACATGCAGATGCACCCGTGTATACGCGTGTGAACTTCCCTGTGCACATGCATGGGGCACGTGCGAGGCGAGGATGTGAGGGGAGGGGACAGGCGTCTGTTGACAGCATCCCCTGGCTTCTGGCTTCAGTTCTGAGTTTGCTTCAGTCTTAAGTTGGTCCCTCTCCGCGACCTTTAAGGTAATCCTCACAGAAAGTGCTCGGTTCCGCTTGGATTGAAAGGGGGGATCTTGTGAAGAGAAATACTTTGTCTGGGAGCTGACGAGAGAAATGGGGGAAGAAAAGGGAAGGCCAGACTCATTTTCCCCCAGTTTCTCCTCAGCCGTCGCCTGTGTCTAATACTGATGACAGTTCTGGAAGGAAACCTGAGAGATGACTGGAGCAGGGGCAGGGAAGGAGAATCGTTATTTTTAACCTTGGTGGACCACTGTCATGGAGGCCACGGACAGCTGAACCCTGTCCTTCTTTGCCCTCAGTAGCTCAGAGCCCAGGAGAAGATCAGGGTGAAGTGCCTCCTGCTTGATTTCTTGTCACTGATGGGGATCAGGAGTCTGACCAGCAAAGATCTTGGTGCCATGGAGGCCCAGCTCCATCTAGATAGTGCTCTCTACAAGGACATCCCTTCCATGCACCACTGCTGTGTCCATCTCCGCTACCCTCTTCCCCCTTCCCTCTCTGTAGTTCTAGGCATCCCTCATCAGAGTTCATGTTCAGTCACATGGTCTTATCCCCAGTCCCCAAAGAGCATGGTTTCTTGAGATAAATGATTAGGTAGCCCAGGAGAACTGTAGGTCTCACTTCCGGTGGTCATGTTCAGGATTATGGTGTGAACTGGGACCAGCAGAAGGATTTGGCCCAACGAACAAGAGGGATGTGGGAAGGACTTGTAATTCCTGCTTATGGTGTCTTTGAAAACCCTTGATTTTGATGCCCTGGGTTTGATATTGCTGTGGGCTAATCGTACCATTTTCCTGTCAGAGCTCCCTTGCAAAGGCAGCATGTAGCGAGGATATCAGGAGGGAGCAAAAAAATCACATTTCTGTTAAATCCTCGAAAAGGAACACAAACGTAAATCAAAATGAAAACTACATCCTGGGGGTGAGGGGAGACCAGCCTGTGATTTCTTTGCCCTGTCAGGCCGCTCATA
This sequence comes from Uropsilus gracilis, assembly GCA_004024945.1. Lineage (NCBI taxonomy): Eukaryota > Metazoa > Chordata > Mammalia > Eulipotyphla > Talpidae > Uropsilus > Uropsilus gracilis. The sequence continues at coordinate 75,617 of PVHY01005883.1, read as the reverse complement.
CCCATTTCTTCTGTCTTGGCCAACTTGGATGTCTGTTCTTTCTCCTGAGGGGAGGGTTCATTGATCAACTCATTTTGTAGAAAACCAAAGTAAAGGCTGTTGAGTGTTCTTCCATATCAGTTACAGCTCAGAGGGTCACATAACTGAAGAGATGATGAGGAAGTGATAGGGAGTTTATTTGATCATTTCTAGAAGGAACAAGGCTGAGGGAAGCCAGCTCCCAGTGAGGCTGCAGGGGAGACACTCAGATCTCCCTCAGACACACTCTCACTCTTCCCAGTGAGCAATCCTGAGGTCTAATTAGCCCCACAAATGATATTATTGGCAAATTAGAAATGTCTGCCATGATAATGAATGACTGGTCTTGAGATTCTGACCATGTAGAGATATTTCCCTGTGAGCTAACTTTTTCAGTCACTATGTTACCTCAGCACATACATGTTACCTCAGCACACACATGTAACCTCAGCACATGCACGTTCCTGGTCACCAACCCCTCACCAGCGAGCCTTGATGGTAGGTTTTCAGTCTGTGTGTTGGGCAGCCCGTCTGTATCTATTTGTGGTCTTTCCAAGTTTTTTCGTTGGAGGCCATCTTCTCCAACCCCATCTTTGTTGTTTTGCTGTCTTACCTATGGTTCTGGTGTCAGGTTTGGAGGGGGGGCTCACCCCCTGTCATTGCCGGTGAAGAAGTTTCTCTGTGGATACAGGCAACTGTGATTGGCCGTTGTAGAGCATCTCTTCTGCCTCAGTTTGCTGCTTTGCTGTGGGGCCAATGCCCCCAGTCTTTGGCCTTCCCTTTCTCTCCTGTAAAGTGAGGAGGGGCGCCTTGCTCTCCCAGAAGGCATCTCTGAGATGAGATCTTGGGTCTTCCAGACCCAGTGAACGCATAGGTGTGCTTCGTGATATCGTGTTTCTGTAGATGTTTCTCCTATCTTGCCTGGATTGGTTCTTTTGATTGTCCATCTGCTGTGTCCAGCTCAGGCTTGTGGGCTGGATTTTCACCTGGTCCCTCACCAGTTTTATGATGGGGTTTGTGTTATATATGTTCTTGCTCCTCCTGATGATTAGCTGGAGAGTGATGAAATGGAGAGGGCACACTCCGCCCCCCCACTCCCTCCTCCTGCCCTTCCCCGCCCCCTTGCCCCCCACCCCTTGCCCCCTGCCCGCCCGCACACCAGTACCTCCCTGCGCGGGGGCTGGGCCCAGATGTCCATGCATGAGTCATCCCAATCCCCTCTTGGACTGGAGCCTGGGGGCAAATGCCTTGGCTGATCTGGGCTGCAGATGACTGCCGTGCAACAACCATCCACTGGTGGATGGGGCTACCACCCCATCTGTCCTCCCTCCTGGGTTCTCCAGACTTGGGGGGGTCTTACCCTAGGGCTTCTCCACCCTTGCTCTCTGCTGGCTAGGGGTGGAAGGGTGGGAGCCCCGGGCTGCATGGAGGCCTCTGGGCCAACCCGGCTACCCCCAGCGGTGTGCAGCTGGCCTGCATGCCCCTGCGCCCTCCATTCGAGAGGACACTACCTGTCTAGGGCCTTCCTTCCAAGCATGGCAACCTGGAAAGGGTGGACTTGCCTTTCGATGGTTCTGTTGGGTTTGTAGTGGAGTGAGGTCCCTGATGGCTCTGCCACTGTCCCCTAAGTAGGGAAGAAAGTCCAGCAAGCGAGGGTTGGTGTGAAAGAGTGGATGGGGAAGTGTTTGATGGACCCATGGTTAGTGCAGGGAAAAGAGATTCACTTAGTCTAGGAAAGGTTCTGAGGTTGTGTGTATATGTGTATGTGGGGGGAGGGGATCGTTTCTCTAGACTGAGTCAGGTCACTTATTGGCAATGCTCATTGCAGTTTTTAAAGCTGGAGGATAGCTGCTTTGGACTTACTGCTGAAACGAAGGTGTCGGAAAGACATTATTTGCTAATAAAAAATGGATGATCTTCCACGCAGATTTTACTTGCTTTGGGGATCTTGGAGGGAGAAAGTATTTTTTATGAATCATAAAAATAGAATAATAATTATAAGGAACAGACTAGCCACAGAGATCATAAAAGTGAGTGCAGCTTAGCTCTTTCAGTGGTTAAATAGCTCATCTCCAATTTCACGACCGGGGTCTGGATTACAGTTCTTGGTTCTGCTGTCATTTTAAGCCGTTGCGCTCTTTACATTGCAGAATACAAACATGGCTGTGTCACTGCACAGATAGAGGACAGCACGCTTGTCATTTATCATAAATTACTTAAATGATTTCAAGATTATATCCTAGAAGAGAGATTTCATCATATCCACATCAGCGTTTTCCAAAAAGCTGTTAGTTGTTCCAAATAGATTAGAAAAGGATTAATTCACAGGCAACATTTCCCGGGTCATAGAATTCAGAGTGGAAGGTGCTTTTAGAAGGCTTGTCTCCCCTAGGTTTATTTTAAACCAGGAAAATGAAGCATGTAAAGGGTTTAATTTCTATCCGAAATGCAAGTGCTAATTTGGGTTGAGACTATTCGTTACAGAAGAAAAGAAAGTCTGATTCTCCATATTTTTTTCATCCAACAAATGATTAGGTTTTCAGGAAACAGCCAGAAACTAAGCAAGGAGAGTAAAGAAGGAAACCAGGCTTGGGGAACAAAGCTATTGGAAGTGTTTCCACCGCACTTCTCATGCTCTTGGTTTCCAGTCTTCACAAGACAACGGTGAGCTCCTCATGTCATCTCTGTGAAGAGATGCAAACCCAATCACGTTCACTGAAAAGACCTAACTGGCTGACTTAAATGAGTCATGAGTCAGGCAGCATCCCACCTAGCAAGCAGAGAGGCTCTGTAAAAAGTCACACAAAATAGAAGGTTTCAACAGTCAGAAAGAGGGTGGGACTTTGGCCAAAAGGTTAAGAAGTACTGCTTTGGGGAGAACCTTCTTTCACTAGGAGAAAGTAGGGGGCTTCTCATGGGGATCACCCCACTAGTGCTGACCAGGAAACCCCAGATTGATTGGTCTGCTTAAATTTCCACTTTTTGGAGAGGCTGAAACTGTAGTTAGGCAGGGTGTTATGTGCTGATAGGGCTTGGCATCAAGGACTCCATTGTGAGTCTGTTCTTTCTTTCTCTCTTGCCTTTTTACTCGGCACTTTTTTTACAAGGCACTGGACAAGGGTCCAGTCTCTTGGCTCAGAGCCTTCTGGAATTTACTTCATTTTTTAAAACATTTTTTTCTTTTGATAAAATAAATTGTTCAAATTTTGCCCCCTTTCTCTATTCTTTTCTTTTTTTTTTATTGATTGCATACACACACACACATTTTACATCATTGTCTTCCCCGAGGTTCTCCCATCACCTTATCACTCCTGAGCTATCTTTGTCTCTTGTGCCCTCCCCCTCCCCCAATTTTACTCTCCTCTCCCTCTCTTGCTCCATGCTTCAGTTCTGTTGGCAGTTTTTGTTTTCCCTCTATCCTTCGTATAAATGAGACCATCCTGTATTTCTCTTTTTCTTTCTGGCTCATTTCTGCTAACATGATTCCTTCTAGCTCCATCCATGTTGCTGCAAATGACGTAAGTTTGTCTTCTTTGATTGATGAATAATATTCCATTGTGTTCATAGACCCATCTTTTTCAGCCATTCATCTGTTTGGGGGCATTTGGGTTGTTTCCATATCCTGGCTATTGTGAATAGTCTTATTTTCTTTCCTTTGCCATTTTCAATTATTTTGAAGTGCTTTCCACCAAGTCTTGGCTGTATTCTTCTGCTTTCCCTCTCCTAGTCTTATTATTCAGAGTATAGGCCCTCAAAAGTTTGCTTTGATTGGTTTTGAAGTTAAGATTTCCTGTTCCCGTTAAGAGGCAAGTTTCTCAGCCCCCTTTGTGATTCCAATCAGCCTTTATCTTTTTTTAATTGATATTGGATAAGAAACAAAACAGGACACTTAATAAAACTTACAAATAGGAGCAGCTGGCATTTTAAACTTAGCTACTCCTTAGGTTTGTCTTACCCTATGCAATCAGTAGTAAGACCACATTAACCTTAAAAAGAGGCAAAAACAGACTTAATCATTAAAAAGACAAAAAAAATACGAGTCACTGAGGATGCAAAGACCCCTTCTGGCAATCTTATCAACCAGTTCAGTCTCTAGTGTAAACACTGCCCATGGCTCCTTCAGCTATGTGAGTCTACAAAATGGCAGCCATCCCACCTTCTATCCAGATGAAGGAACAAGATGATGTCATCGATCCTTCTTCAAAAGCAGAAGATTCAAATCCAATGAAGAAACCAGGATGGCATCTTCAGATCTCTTCCAGAAGGCACAGCTCTGGCATTCTTTCAGCTTCAACTCTGAGGTGGCCTGAAACGAGCAAGACTCACTTGATACAACAGCAATAACCACTTCAGACATCTCATGATGAAAACAGCAACACTGCAGATTCTCTTCAATTCTGCAGACAATTTCCAAGCTTCGCAACTACAAAGTTAAGCCAAGTTCTCAAGTACCAAATTTCCAAGTTCGCTTACACAGGTTACCAGTTTCTCCAGCGTGCTTCCCTGGGCTCCTTAAGAAAGCTTAGTTTCCCTTCTCCAAGTCTCCGCCCACCAGGGTACAGTGGCTGCTATTCTAATGCAGTACCACCAATACTGGGGGCCACGGCCCCCCAATTTCACCACAGCCCCTCTATCATAATGACTCTAAATGGCAAAGCTTTGTGATCCTCTAATCCATACAGGTAATACACAGGCCAAATGCTTTGGTGCAAAAAAAAAAATAGAGACCTGGAGTTGATTCCAGGGCTCCTCCTGCTGGGTAGCTTGTCCTGGTCACCTCCCCTGACCCCGAGCCTGTGGTACCTTCCAGAGGACAGTCTGGGTTAGAGTCTTAGTGCTCATCTGGTGTCTCCTGTAGAGTCCCTCCATTTATTACAGGGAGGCCAGGCGTCTGCAAGGACACTTTTCAGGCTATTCGCCCCTGTAGACTCTTGGGGCAGTGCCTCTCAACAGAGGCTCACTACTCACTTTGTTGAAGTACAGACCCTCACCTGGCACACAGGGCACACAGGGCACACAGGGCACAGGCACTAGAAGCCATAGTTGTGCAGACCCAGAGGAGATCACCCGGTACCACGCTGACCTCCACTAGACTGGAAAACAGTCACTAAACCTGAGACCCACTGACCAGAGGACAAGACAAAAGAAGGTGAATAAGAACATGCTACCTCCCGTGTGCGTGGGAGAGAGCTGGGAGGACTGGCTATCATGCCCACAGGGGCTCCCTGTGCCTTCTTGGGTCTGTTAGGGAGGCTATCAGCAAAGGCAGGGTAACTCCACTATGGAGACTGAAGTTCTTCCTTGTCCACTGCAGGGGATGGGATTTTCCCACTACAAGGAGGGGCAAAGCCTTGACAGAGAATGTCTTCAAAAGCAAAGCCCACCCAGCCTTCAGAGCCCCTCCCAGGAAACCAGCTTCTGCCGAGGACATATCTGGGACACCAGCTTTTGTTCTTGTTGGCCAAGTGTAGAGCGATGGGGCAGTATAGCTTCCCCCGGACACCACACCAACACTGAGACTCGGTGTATGTGTCGCTGACATGCTTGGTGACAGGTGGAGTCGGGGTTTCTGCATAGTATTGGCTGTGATCTGATCTTCCTATACCCATGTCCCTGTGTGCCCATGTAGCTCCCAGTGGCCTTTCTACACTTTGTTTTTGGAGCTTGATCTTATTTTCTTCTGACCGAGTTACAGTCAACTTAAAGATGGTCCCTCTCAGCGTAGCATTTGTAGTTTCACTTGCAAAATTGTTTGACTTCACCAAGACCAGTCATTTTCTGTCTTTTTGATTTAAGAACTCCTTCACATTCTTCACACTTACTGACGGTTCCAAGAAGCTTTTGTTTATTTGGTTATTATTGCTGTTTCTCACATTAAATTAAAACCGAGCACTTAGTTGTTTAAAATTTCATTTAATTAATAAACCTATCACATATTAACAACAGTGGTATCTTTTTAATGAAAAATAACTATGTTTTCCCAAGCAAAAGGAAATTAGGGAGAAGAGAGGTAGTTTCACTTTTTTTCCAGAACTTTTTTAATATCTGGCTTAAAAGAAGACAGCTGGGTTTTCCCATTTGCTGTTAATTCAATCTATTTTAATGGGCTGTTTTGGTTGAAATATAGGAAGGAAAATTCAGCCTCACACAGATATTTAGTTGGAAAACAGAGAAATGCTCTAATAGCCTGTTATCAGATCATTGTGGTTCTTTTTCTAGAAAATACTCCAAAACCTGACAAGCAGCAGATTCATAAAAGTTAATTGAATGTGGAATCTGAAGCCATAAGGATGAACTTTTGCACTCAGTTACATTAAAATCCCTTGGTCTGTCTCACATTCTGAATATCCTATGCATGAATGTGCTTTACAAAACCATGCAGTGGTCATTTTGAAAACATCGATGTTACCAGAGCTTCCAAATGGTGAACATCTCATTACACAGAATTAAAACATCACATCCACAAAGGGACACTTGTGCTCGGATGTTTATTGCAGCAATATTTATAATTGCAAGGACATGGAAACAACCCAAATGTCCCAAAACAGACGAATGGATGAAAAAGATGTGGTCTATATACACATTGGAATATTACTCATCAATTAAAAATGACAAGTTTGATGATTTTATGGTAGCATGGATGTACCCAGAAGAAATCATATTAGCAGAAACAAGTCAGAAAGAAAAAAGACAGAAACCAAATGGCTTCACTAGTATATGGACAACCAAACTAGAGTACACAACTGGGGAGGGGGGGGAGGACCAGTGGGAACGGACAGGGAGGGGAGGTGGTGGGTGGCCCCCAGGGGATCACAATGATGTGAAATACATATGTACATAAATTATTTATAAAATTGAAAAAGGCCGGGCACAGTGGCTCGTGCCTGTAAGCTTCAGCCTATGAAGCGGCAGGGGCTAGGGATCGCGGTTCGAGTCCCGCCTGGGGCCCGTAGCGAGACCTAGTTCCAAAAAAATAGCTGGGCGTGGTGGCGCGTGCCTGTCATCCCAGCTACCTGGGAGGCTGAGGCTGGGGATGGCTTGAGTCCGTGGTACCCTGGGCAACGAGAGCCTGCGGTTCCACAGGCAAAAATAGTGAGACCTGGTCTCAAAAAAAAAAAAAATCACATCCGTGATGAATACCCCATCAAGCTCATAATGGAAACGTTTTCCAACATTCTCATTTTTTCTAGAAAGCTCAGATTTCATCCCTGACACTGGAAATGGTTGGTTTCCGTGAAGTGACAGGGTCACTTGCCTGCAGAATGGCCAAGTTGGAATGTCCTTCTTTGTCGTTCAAGGAGAGAGGTTCTACGTGAACCCTGGGCCATCAGCTGGGGCCTCCTGCACATGTGTGGACCCTCCCCACCCCAACCTTAGCCCCTGCTTCTGAGGACCTGGGAGCAGGGTGGGCTGGGCCCTGCCTCTGGCTGGGTGACAGAGGATGCTGCAGGGATGTGGTGCGATGATTAAGGTGCCATCCATTTTAATTTTTAAGCCGATGCTTTGAGCATATTCTGGGTGAATGACATTTTTCCCCCTTAAATGCCCAATGCTGGGAAGATCCACGGTTGCCTGAGGGGACCTGCCCTGTTCTACCTCAGCGTTTTCCGCATCCTTGTTGTGTCTTTAGTGCCGCAGTAAATGGAGTGAAAAGGGCACGTTGCCGTGAGCTTTGACCTTGGGGTCCCCTTGGACAGGTCTCAGGGATGCCCCCGGCCCCAGAGATCTGAAGCCCACACTTTGTGTGTACAGGCCTGGCCTCTAGCCCTGCCCCCTGGGCCTCTCCTGTTACCTTCTGCCCCATTAATCGATCTACTCTCCAGTTTGGCTTTGGACGTTGGGTTGGTTTTCGCTCTTGGACCTTGGAGTCCACTTTGCGACTCTGTGGCGATTCTCTGAGGACTTCTTGCTCACACCTCTGGCTTAACCTGCTAATAGCCCTTCCTCGTCTTTGTCTGTTCCTTGGCCCTGGTAAGTGGTAAGACACCTGAACAGTGCCTGCCTCTTGAGAAGTGCTGCAGGAGAAAACACTGAAGTAGTGTCAGGATGCCACTGAGCCCCTGGGGATGGGTATAGACAGATAACATGGGCAGATAAGCTCCCCCCAAGGAGAGAAAGCCTGGTCAAAACCGATGAAATAAAACGTGATGTATCTAAATTGGTTAGGATGTCTTAACCCAGCTCTATTCTGCTTCTGTGCCTTAGCTTTCCTCTACATAAAGTCTGCTTTAAGATAAGGTATTCTGCAAAAAGTATAATATGACTGTAGAGGCAGTAGCCTGGCCTCTCTAAATCTCTCTGACTTAGTCCCTCCTCAGATCTGAGCTCTAATAAACTTTCCTATAGTCTTATATTCCTGTTTCTAATGTGTCCGTGTCAAGCGGCAGCTCCCCTAAGCCCTCTCCGGTCAGGTGGCTGGGAGGGTGCTGGATTACAGGAGAAATGAAGTGCTTTGGTAACCAGAGGGAGGGATGAGTTTGTTGTTAAAGGGAGAGAGTGTGTGATGGTGCCCTGAGTGGGAACCGGGGTCCGGAGTGTTTGCTCATGGGGTAGAGATGCAATGCAATGGAATAGGTTCAAGGGAAGAAACTGCAGATGTGACAGGGTAAGTGGCTGTGATTAACAATGAAGATCCCAGAAGACACAGAATCCAGAGGAAAACCACATCAGGCACAAGACTTGATAGTTTTTTAAAAATAGATTTTTTTGAGGTAAATTGAATTTCATACAAACTGAACCATTTTAAGGTGTATTCACTATATTCTGCAGCCAGTACCTTCATCAGTTTACCCCAAAGGATACATTGCATCATGAATCACTCACTCCCTGTTCTTTCCCCAGACCTGGCAACTGCCCATTTACATTGTCTTAGTGGACTTCCCCTATTTTTGATATTTCATATAAATGTAATTATGTAATATGGCACTTCCTATGCCTGCCTACTTTCACCTAGGATAATGTTTTTGTGACCCATCTGTCCGCAGTATGTTTGGGTACTTCATTCCTCTTCACGATTATGTAATATTCCACTGTATGGATATACCGTAATTTGTTTCTTCATGCATGGTTGATGGGCATTTGGACTGTTTCTGGCTTTTGGTCTTTGTGACTAGTGCTGTTACCAACACATGTATTTGAGTACCTGTTTTCAATTCTTCTTTTGGGAATATACAATAAGGAGTGGGGTTGCTGGGTCAGATTAAAATGGCATTTGTTTCCAGAGAATACAAGGCAGCATGGGTGAGGGTGGAAAAGGGGTAAAGAGGAGGATGGGAGGGGAGAGAGAAAGAGAGAGATACTGAGATTTATTCTTTTATGCCAGGGCCTCAGTGGGCTAGCTCCCTCAAGGGCTGAGCCCTGAAAGTCAGGGGAGAGTAGGTTTTATAGTGTCCCCTGATAAGCAGCAGCTGGTTGCTATGCAGAAGCCAAGTGGCTGGTCATCCCTGAAAGGTCAGGCAGGCAGTGGGCACGTCATCCTGACTCTGTCCCTGGCATAGCTGGGGCTGGGCAGCGGGGCAGAGAAAGTTCCTCATTCTGGGCTGCTTCTGGTTTTCATCACTTTTTCTCGTCAAGATGACAGTGCTAGGTTTAACTCGTTGGGAAACTGTCAAGATACTGCCCAGATCACCTGTACTTCTGGTGACACGATCTGAGGTGAGAGAGTTGGTCACTTGTGGCTGCAGTGAGCTGTTTCTCCTGTTTGTAAAATAATCCCCATGTCATTGTTCTTTGAGCCTGAGGTCTCTTGCAATTGTGCGTGTGGTTGAGAACCCATCAGCAGTGACTTGTCCCATTGGGCTCTGTCCTTCTGTCAGAGTTGCTCTCTTGGGTCGTCAGTGTAGTGATGGCTCTTGGTTTGGCTTTTGGGCTTTTGTCTGTTCTTGTCCAGGAAGGCATCCATTCCTGCTCTACTAGTAGTTTCAAAACTACTCTTCACAGTGGACGAACCCTTTCCCAGTTCTGCTAACCATGTGCAAGGGTCGGATCTCTCCACCATGCCCTCCTATTTCGAGTCTTGCCATGGTGTGTATGCACATGTGCATGCGTGTGTGTGTGTGTGTGTAGTGGTATCTCACTATGGTTTGAATTCTCCAAAAGATTAATGATGCTGATCAGATAGGATTAAAAAAATCCTAGGATATACTTTAGTTTTGAAAAAAATGTCCTCATCAAAACTGAATTCCAGTCACCTCCCCTCTCTGCGGAGACTGTCAGGGAGACACTGTGGTGATGGGGAGAGGAAGAGTTGGCTGAGTTATGTGGGAGCAGTGGCCCCTCAGGTGTCCAGCTGCTTTCCCTCTGGCCATGATGGGCAGATCCATGTGCGTGGACCGCCTGAGACTCTGCTCTGGGCCGTGTCCTCACTGTGATACCTGCTCACCTCAGGCTGTCCTGTGTTGAAATCCATTTAGCAGCTTGGTCTATTCCCAGAGAATGTACAATAGGGCAGATCCTGAGAAGATGGTATCTGATCTGGCCTTGGCAAGACACTGCCTGAGAACCTGCCACCTGCATGAGGAGGAGGGAAGCTGGATGTCACGCCACACCTGTCAGTTTGTCCTGAACCACCATGGGTCCACCTCCAGGTTGCCTTTTCCTTGTGAAATTGGGTTAAAAAGGGCAAAAACCTCCAACCAAATAGTCACAGGTCCACATCACCTGGGTGTGGCAGTTGCCATTCAGAATGCAGTTTAACAGGGATTTTATTAACAAGGAAAGTTAACCAAGAAAACGAACAGTTTTTTTTTAAGCCACAAATGGTCAGTTATCTTACTGCAGTCACCCTTCAGTCCAACAGTCCTCAACACAGTCTAAGATGATGCCCCTTTGCCCCTCCAAACCTCAGAGGCAGGCACTTTCTCAAAGTTCAGTCATTTCTCTGGCATCTTTTCTTTTCTTTCTCCAGTGTTCAGAGCTGTTCCACTTCTCCAAGGTGCTCCAAACTTCTTTCACAATTGCTGATGCACAAATCACATTTCCGTATCCCTGGCCATCTCCAGCTACTAACTCACTATGCCGCCTTGCTGTGGTGCCACACTCTCCACACTGGCTACCATGGCTTTTCTTTTACCAGCTCCCTCCCATGTCTCTACTTCTGTCCAACTCACTTTTCAACTCCTCATCTGGCAGTTTAACTGCCACACCCAAAGGGGGAGAGGGGCACTCAGTTTCACTTGCATTCCAGGAAGACTCCCAAGAAACAGGACTCCCACCTGCCTGCCTGTGTCTCAGGTGCTCACCAGGGCTGGGGGACTTACATTGTACCTACTATCTTCTCACATAATGAACTTTGGGGACTCAGATCAACTTCCACTGAGCAAACACGAATCTGTCCCAGGTTTAGGCTGGAGGAGGGTTTCTTGTGTGACGTCACTTCTCCAGCCATGCAGTATGTTTCCAAGTTGGTAGGGACAGAGAGTCTGGCTCCAAAAGGGAATCAGCTCTCCCTGGATGCAGCAGCTACCCAGGGTGGATAAACCCTCAGTCATCACTGCCATGCAGGTAGTGCAGCCTCTTCAGTGTGACTGTCACACAGCTTCTGAGCAGAACATCCAGGCTGAGTTTTCACCCCAGGTGGAGGTGACTGTGTCAGCTGTGGAGTGGCCAGTGTTGGGAGCTTGAGTTTGGAGGCAAAAGCACAGGGTGTGTGACACTCCCCAGCAGCTAGCCTAGGCTCTGACACATGTGGAATATTCCAGACACATGTGGAATATTCCTGAACAGAAGAGTTCAGAGGTCCTTGTGATGCAGATTTCAGAACTGTCATTTATGTGCCTTGTTGTGCCTGGTTCTAGTATTTTGGGCGGGGGGAGGGTTACAAAGTCCAGGAACAGGGAGAATGAAAACTGCAGCCCACATAGCACTTAACACCTCTTACACTTTCCAAAAATACTTCACAGGAGTCCTCAGGTCTCTAGTTATAGAGAAACATGGATACCCTGCTTTTCCCCATCCTGTAGTTCATAAATCCTTTCCTAATGTCACTAGTGTGCCACCAGTTGTTTTGCTTTCCCACAGTTTTCCATGTCTTTATTTGATCTCTTGTTACATTTTACCTTTATCTCCTTTATCATTATCTGGTGTCTTTTGGTTTGGAACAAATTTAAGTGCTGGCAAGGAAGCCACCATAGATAATGACCACTAAATGGTGTAGTGTAAATAGTGGAGTTGAGTCAAGGTATATAAATCAAGTTGAATAAAGTTGTATAAATCAAGCTAATTAAATGTTGGTGCAAGAAGCTTTAACAGTTAGTGTGAAGTAAAACAGTAGAAGAAGGGGTATATGCCATCAAAGTACCTGCTGACGTGATGATGAGGTAGTTGACTGAGACAGTAAGGAGTGGTGGGGCTTGTGGTTTGTTTGAACTTGGAATACGTTGAGGACAGGGCTGCCCCCAAACCAAGGTCACAGATCATGGGAACTTGCATTGGTCCTGCCCCATTTCATCAAGCTTGAATTATTTCCATTGAGTTTTTTCAACCGAAACTAGCTCCTCTCTTTTGAGGGTTTCTCCACAAGGAAGATTTGGGGAATTGGCAAAAGATCCTGTGTTTTGAAATGTAAAACCAGAAGCAGTAACCACAGTTGACTGGCACCTCTAGGGCTTTCCTGGGTGACTTAAGTCAATAAAAATGCTAGAAGCCTGGACATCCATATTTAGAGCAGTATAATGTTACTCTCCTGCTTGCTAACATAGGGACAATTCAGTTTGCAATTTAATCACATCTATTCCATTGCATTCAGCTTGGGTTAGCAGCTCATGGGTTCTGAGTGAACCCTGTTGCTGTATCCTGGTACTGGGATCCTTCCGCACACCATGGTCCTGGGACAGGGGCATTACCTTCACCTGAGTAATCGGATGGGGATACTGAGACACAGAAAGGAAGTGATGTCATTGCAATAAGGTTGCTATGGAAACGTTTTATAGTGCTTCAAAAGGTCCGTATTTTTAGTTTTGTTAGATCAGTAAAAGTCAGCTGAAGGCATTAATATTTTTGTCATCCAGTTCAGTTGGAGAGAGAATTCAAGGCTACAGCAAATATCTGAGTTCTTAAAGAATTTCTGTACCTGATGCAGACAGAGCGTGAGTGGAGACTGACAGTGGATACCATTGTAATGATGCGTGAGAGCAGGCCAGGCCACGATGTGGTTCTGTCATTGACTGAAAAGGATGCGTGCGTTTCCCCATCCTCACTCCTCCTGCCTTGGTGGGGAAGATGGCAGGGCTGGGGGTGTGTGAGCCTCAAGCGAGTGCTGGGCCATACAGGCTTTGGAAAAAATTCTAATGGAATTTGAAATGAGGTGAATCATGGAAACATTCTGGAAAGTGCTTTACCAATCAAAGGTGGCAATACAATGGGAAACCAATAAAAACGGCATCTGTCTCCAAGGATGGCCACCTCGGAGGCCCTGGTTGTCCGTGTTCCCCACTTGCTAGCAGGGAGTTTCTGCCCCACTCCTTGCTAGCAGGGAGGTTTGCCCCACTCCCCACCCAGACTGCGTGTGGTCCACACAGCTGGTTTTAATTGACTTTAGTGGCAATCATTTGGGTCTAGACTCGCATTTAATTTTCTTCTCCGAGATCTAATTTTAAAGTATAGTTGTTGGAAGGAAGTTAATCCTTGGATTTGGTAATCCAGGCCACCAGCATCTGCTCTATGAATAAGTAGTTCCATTCTGTTTGAAGATTCGGTTCTGTTGGCCATAGAAATGGGCCACTAGTTGTTGACTTTGCTTCTTACCCATGTCTTAAACCAGCTCAGCTGTGTGTGTTATTCAACTTTTGCAATTAAAAACCAAATTGTTGAGAAATATAAACTTTGGTCAGAAACACTCATGAAGATACAATTGCTCCTTGAGAAGAACCCCGATAAAGCATCTTCTAAAGATGAGCAAAATCATAGTTACCCATCAGCAGCAGGGGCAGATGCCATCTTTTCTCGTTGACTTTCATTACGGGAGTCTTTACTTCTGACTGAAGATTCTTTTTTTGAAGTATTACAAAAAAATAAAAGTAACTTGACGTTGGTGCAATTGGTACAACTCCTGACGTGGACAACAGCCATCCGTGCCATTGGACGGAGGTCTGGGCTTGGGGCCTGCTTGTTGTAGGGTCCGAGGATACTAGGGACACAGCTTCCTTCCAGATGCCCTTGACTAACATCCTGGTCTGGGGTCCTGCTCTCTGACCTCAATTCCCACGCAGTAGAGGCGTAATTCCCTACCTAAATGCAAATGCCCCTGAAATGGGATCATATGAAGATCTTATCTATCTTTCAAGGAGTTAATTTTAGGAGACCAGTGTGTTGATGATCCTGGAATGTGAGTGCTTCCCAGAGGAGTTGGTGTGAGGGCAGAAACCTGGGTTTAGGGGTGCAACTGTCAGGTTTGTCAGCACACCTGAACCTTTTGTTTGGTTTTCATTTCTACCTCAGAGAAGACAGGAACTTGGCCAGCTCACCAGCTGTTTTTTCCTCCCCATGTGAACATCCAGAATTTATGATTTAAAAATGACTAGAAGTGGGCTTCCCTCCTGATGGGCACATCACGGGAAACATCAACCTTTGTTAGAAGTGGGGTGAAGGAGAACTTAAGGTCAGGATGGGGGGGATCCTGGGTCTATGCCGCCCCACACTCTACCCACCCCCAGCCCTGTAACTTGAGTTTCTCATCACCCCTGTCTGAAGCTGGGGAACCGAGGCTCTAGGGAATTAAATATATACTTCCTGTTTTTCAAACAAAGAACCCAAACCCAGTACACTGTGAGTCACAAATTAGTTATTAAACAAATGACTTTTATCAAAATGGTTGAAATGTATTAGGCAAGAAACCTTAAAGGGAAGATATGAGCAGAGCTAACGCTTTTGCATGCAAAAATTCCACTCATTTTCCTCTCTCAGCATCAGAAGATTAAGTTATCATAGGAAAGAAATCACTTCACACAAACACTACAGATTTAAGATAGTGGAAAGCTAGCCGCTCGCCTTGCCTGTAAATTTACTTAATTCTTTTGCTACCCCTGAGTTAGATATTTTAATGAGTTTCTTCTGAACATTATTAAAATGATTCTTTTCTAATTATTTCTGGAGAAGCACATTCATTAGATATAACCTGTGTTTTCTTTAATATTAAAATCACGATGGCAACAAATAGTTAATGCCATCAGATGTAATGAAAATGAATGCTTGAGCCTTCCAACCTTTGAGATGCTAGTTTGCTTTTGGGTGAATGTAAATTCAAGAAAGCAAGAAATGCTTTTATTGGGTCAGACTCTTTCTCTCTTTCTCTGTCTCTGTCTCTCATACACAGAAGGCAGCAGTCTGGGGGATCTGTTTGGTGCAGGATTCAAGAACACTGGAGTTTTCCAGATGCCCTTGACATAGCAGGATGAAGTGTTTCACAATAAAATGCAAAGATAGTTTTTTTCTCCAAATACTGAAGAAACATTTTCAGTCAAATTCCACAGTATCAGGAATTTTATATTCAAGATAAAGCTCTTGGATGGGATGCTAGGAGGATACCAATATTCTAGATTTCCATGTGTGCTCCTTCAGAGGAGAACAAAGCACTGGTGAATGGCATTCGCACTCCCCCTCCCCCAGGGGGAAGGTTGAACTGATGCTTTGTGTCAAGTCTACACCGAGTTTTACTTTTTTGTTTATTCACATTCTCTGCCTTTGAGAGTCTATTCATGAAAACACCTCACCTGTGGCCTGTTAGGACAATACATGTGAAGTTTGAGGTGAAGAAGCATGGAAGATCCAACAGGTAAGTCTAGGTACAAATCCATGTCTACAGACAAAGGCCTGCACACTGGCTGAGGTGGAAATCAGGGCTGTACACATGTGTATACACACACACATGTGCAACATAATAGGCTCAACATATACAGGAAACCAAAGGGAAATAGAATGAGGGAATGGGGGCCAGGAGGGAAGGAAGAACCATAGCTCCGAGGATGTCTGAGATAGGAGCTACCCGCTTCCAGTGGATGTTGCACAGGTGCCTTTCACCCCTTCTGTGCCCCCTTCCCGGGGCACCTGGGTGTCCAAGGCTGACAAAGGCCTTGAGAACTCAGTGGCCTGCTCCCAAAAGACTGAAGCTGTCACTCAACAGTCACTTAATGCTGAGAGCCAGATGCAGGGTATGAGAAAGGACGATGAGAGAGATGGCTTAGCTACAGCAGCTAAGGGTCATCTAGAAGCATGGACTAGGCAACAAGTTTATTCATAAAGGAAGGGCATATTTATAGAGTATAAGGCACAATTCACGAGGAATGTCACAGGAAGGCAAATGGTGAGGGTGCAGTAAAAATGGGTGACATATTGGTTCCTGTGAGGTAACTGAGGGCAGGGGGGGTCACTCACAAATGGGCTGCTATCTCCTAAGGGTGTCTCCGTAGGTAAACATTGGGGAAGTGGCGCCGTTATCACTCTCCAGAGGTAGTCATGTGTGTTCTGTTGCCAGTGCTCTGGAGGCAGACGAGCTAGTGAAATGAAGTTTTCCTCATTTCACAGCATGAGCCCTGTCTTGTCTGTGATAGCAGCATCAACCTTAGACCTGACCCAGAGTCAGGGCAGGGAGCAGGGATTCCCTGTAAGGGCTGGATGCTGTACCTTTTACCTGGAACAGGTGTAGGGCAGTTCGGTGGGTCTCCCCATATGCCTGAGCACCTGACTTGCCCTCGCCCCAAGGCGCGCGAGGGACTCATGCAGTCTTAGTGGGAGGAAGAAGGCTGGGGGTTTCTATGATTTCCCCAAGCCCAGGGTCTAGGTTCTGCCTCTCTCTGGCCCCTGAGTGTGGCTTGTTGTCTGATTGATTTGGCTTCATGACCTGGCTCAGGAGCTGAGAAGTGAGACTAAGTCAGCCACTGACTATCCCGCCTCCCAACCTGAGCATCTTCTGTGCGAGTCGAGAGGCTGTGCTTGTGAGCAGGTGGCGCTGAGCGTCACCCCTGCAGATCCTCCATCAGCTCCCATGGGAAAAAGTTATAAACAACAGAATCCCAGGTTATGCTCATCACTTTCCATGTTCTCTTATTGTTGCACTGAAGTCCGACAGGAAGCCAAGTAATAAACAGTATAAACTATGCACCTGGTGTCAAAAGGGGGGAACCAGGAATAGGATCTTAGCCACACAGCACCCCCTCCTCCTGTGTCACCTGGTTGCCTGTAGTCACTCTCTGCACCCCTTTCTCAGAATGCAGTTTGAACTCTGTTGGCCTGGTACTTGGCGTCTAGGGAGCTCTCTTCAATAAGTGGTGATTTTGTAGTCTATCCTACCTCCTCAGTTTTCCAGTGTTCCAAGAAGTTGCCAGTGGTTTACCTCTTTGCTTGGCATTCAAAAACATGTAACTCTCAGGAACTTTCCCATCTAAGTAATGAGTCCTTTTCATCAATAATTTACCCATCAAGATGTCCATTCTATGAACGCCTTTCCCCTACATTTTCTTCTGATGGAGCAAAGAAAATAACCGGAAGGCTACATGGAATTTTAAAAGCGAGTAGATTGGTTTGTCATTTACTGTGGGTTCGGCTATTTTTTTGGGGGAGGAGGATTTCAATAAAAGATGGAATTTCATTTTGCTTAAAATCAAGCTTTACTTTCGTTAATGGAAGGGAATTGCAGCAAATGAGTGGCTGTCAGTGAGTTGAAGGTCATGGCTGGCCATGTAAGGATCTGTGGTCACCCTCAGAACGCCAAGTACATGCTCTCCTGGTGGTGCCAGGCAGGATGTGGCTGGGAACATCTCGAGATCTCCCTCTGCCAACCCATGCATCCAGTTTTAGGAAGAAAGACTTTTATGCAGTTCTCTGAGCAACATTGACTTTCTGTTCACTTGCGTCACCAAGTCAATGCCAGTGTCCTTTAGAAAGAGCTCTTATTGCTCCCGTCATTGGCAATAGGACATTTAACCCAAAGAAGTGGATTCTGCGAATTTGTAGTCTTGAGTTGAATACTAAGATGAGCTGCCTACCTCAAAGCTTACTCCTAAAAATATGCTCCTGCATTGGCAGTGAATGAACTCGAATAGAAGAAACAGTCTGTCTGAGATGAATAGGAAAACTTGGTGGTGGCAAAATGAGGATCTGTTTAAATCATGGTGTGATGCATAGTTGAACAATATGGCCCAGCCAGTGGACACCAGTTGTCTTTCTTTTCTTTCTTTTACCATGCATACTTTTATTCCATCCATGCATCCATGCATCCATCCATGCATCCATGCATCCATCCGTGCATCCATCCGTCCATCCGTGCATCCATGCATCCATCCATGCATCCATGCATCCATGCATGCATCCATGCATCCATGCATCCATCCGTCCATCTGTGCATCCATGCATCCTTCCATGCATCCATGCATCCATGCATCCATCCATCCATGCATGCATGCATCCGTCTGTCCA
>PVHY01005883.1:0-57091 GCA_004024945.1 Uropsilus gracilis | reverse complement strand
CTTGTGCTGCAAGTCATTGGTCCATGCTTGGCCTACTGGTCTTCTCATTCTCTGGAGCAATGTCCTTTTTCCTGGGTGCAGACTTGCATTCCTTGGTCACAGCAGACCAGGCTGCTCGGGTCTCCGGGAGCAGCAGAGGCGGGAGGTCAGGCCGAGCACACAGTGGACATACATTCTCAAATGACAGTTCCTGATGAGTCTTCCTTTGAGGCAGCTTGTTGTGGTTCCCACAGACAGCTGCAGTGCGTTTTTTTGGCGGGTCCCAGCTGTTCTTGTGTGACCTGGGCTCAGGGGAGGGCATTTGTACACACTTGTACACCATAAATACAATTCCGAGTCTCCCACCCTTGACATCAAGACTCTTTTCCGTCTCTTGGATTCAGGTGCTTGGCTGACCAGATGGGGCTTCTGGGGCCTTCATCTGCACAAACTCAGGTTTGGCACATCTGGGGGGATAGGCAGCTCAGGCTGGAACCTGGCCAGCTTATTGGGGCTCACTGCCTTTCCTCCCAGAAGTCTACGGGGAAGACTAGAAGCCTGAGTGATGGGGCTCAGAGAACCCTGACTTCTGAATCATGGACAGTGACCCTAGATCTCCTCCATGAAGCAGGAGCAAAAAGACTCCAGAACTTTCCATGTCAGCACCCAGACTCTGCTTGACACGGCTGTGCTGGGAGAACCAGTGTAGACACGTCTTCTGGATTTTCACCTGCAGGCCGAGCGAGCAGGACCCCCCCTCCTCCCAGGTCAGCCCTGGGCTGAGTGTGCCTGTCTGTGCCCATGTGCCACCAGCCAGCCCAGCCTCCCCTTGGCCCAGGATGGATAAGCCTTCTTTTCAGAGGACTCAAGTGTTGGAGGGAAAAAACCTGAGTCCTTGGTTCCTGTTACCCGTGGGTAAAGACACCTCCATTTCTTAAGGGCCAACAGGGCTTTCCCTGGCCGCTGGATGGAGAGGCCTCACTGGAGGGGCACCATCTGCAGGACTTTCCCCACCATGTCCCCACACCTTGACCACAGGAGGTTCCACAGTGGGGAGCTGAGCACAACCCTTGCAATGTGATGCTGGTGGTGCCCTCTGTTCTTGGCCTTCCCCAGACTCTCAAGATAATACAATTTCTTTTTATGATGGAAAATTCCAAACAGCCATTGAAGTCGAGCGTGCGCTCTGGCAGCCTCCCATATCTCTGTCTCCTGGCTCTGGTACTTGTCACCTCTGGTCAGAGCTTTGACCTTGCAGGTGTTCTGGCTTTTTTAACTCTGAGCAGCCCAGATGTCTGGATCCAGGCTGGAATAAGGTGCCCTGCAGTACCCCACAGCCGGGAAGGTCTGTAACCATCACCCCCCCATTTCCAGAGGTCAGAGGCCGATCGTTCAGCTGTCCTTGCTACCTTGGACCTTGCTGTGATGAGAATGTCTCAGGCTTTGAGGCCATCTTAGTGAGCCACAAGCTCTTCAGAGACAGACAAGTGGGAGAAGCAGGCCCATTCTGGCACATTCCTGCGAGCCCGCTCACAAGCCACCTGCTATAATGTCAGCTGAATGCCAGGGGCTCAGGCATGCGCTCTTCATGCCACTGGCCTGAAACCTTATTGCCACAGGCCTGGGACCTGGCCCAGAGCTGCACACAGTTTCCATGTTGGTTCATGAGGAGTTAGGCTCTTAAGGTGCAAGAGATGCCTTCAGCCCCCCAGAAGGATATTTGTCCTTGATTTTGATACCTTATTTGAATAAACTCAGTTTTTTTAAATTGATTCTATCTATCTATCTATCTATCTATCTATCTATCTATCTATCTATCTATCTATCTATCTATCTATCTATCTATCTATCTATCTATCTATCTATCATCTATCTATCTATCTATCTATCTATCTATCTATCTATCTATCTATCTATCTATCTATCTATCTATCTATCTATCTATCTATCTATCTATCTATCTATCATCTACATATATATTACATCATTGTCTACCCTGAGGTTCTCCTACCATCTTATCACCCATAAACCATTTAAATTGCTTGTACCTTCCTCCTCTCCCACTTTTAACCACCTCCCTTCTGTTGCTGTATGCTTCAGTTCTATTGGCAGTTTGTCCATTTGTTTGTTTCCCCTGTATTTCATATAAATGAGACCATCCAGTATGTCTCTCTTTCTTTCTGGCTTATTTCTACTAACATGATTCCTTCTAGCTCCATCCATGTTGCTGCAAATGACATTAAGTTTGTCTTCTCTGACAGCAGAATAATACTGCATTGTGCACATAGACCGTATCTTTTTCAGCCACTCATCTATTTGGGGGCATTTAGGTTGTTTCCACATCCTGGCTATTGTCAATAGTGCTGCAATAAACATCCGAGTACAGGTGTCCTTTTGAATGAGTGTTTTGGTGTCCTTTGGGTAGATTCCCATAAGTGGCATTGCTGGGTCAAATGGCAGTTCCATTTTCAGGGTCCTCCACACTGCCTTTCATAGAGAATGAACTAGTTCGCCTTCCCATCAGCAGTGTAAAAGTGTTCCTTTCTCTCCACATCCTTGCCAGCACTTGTTGTTGCCCATTTTTTTTCCTTATGGTCCTGAATATACTCAGTTTTATTCGTAAGGCTAAAAGAAACAGAAGCAGTGTACCAAAAGGACCATCCAGGATGCTGAGAAGAAAGCAGCCAGCCACCTGGGGAGGAGGTGGGGAAACTGGGGAATTGGAACGAAGGCTGAGCACTGTGGGTGTCAGGGTTCTTGGAGAGGAGAGGGGTCCAGGGTTCCCCTGTGCCTGTGGCTGCAAAGCCTAGCATCACCAGGATGGGCTCCCAGGTAGCTGTCAGAGGGCAGGAGTCTGGGCCAAGCCTGGACCTGAGCCTCACCAGCCAGCAGGGTGCCTAAAGTAACTAATCTGACCTCTCTGTTGAATCTGTTCTGACTTCCTGAAGCAGATCTTTTAACCCATCCCCTGATACATGTGAAGAATAATGGTGCAAATCAATGTAAGTGATCTCTGTGACCAGTGAGGCTGACCGTCTCATCAGTTGGGGGTTTTATGCTCACACCGATGTCAGTGGTACCCCAAAGGGAACTGTTACCTTCCGTGCCCTTCGTTTATGGGAGGAAGTAACATGGAATGAATGAGTTCTGGCTGAACGAAACTTCCAAAAAACTTCTCTGTCTTCTGTTGGTCCATGGCAGTTGGGGGAGGAAATGGCAGAGAACAGGACAGGAAGAGGAAGTTGCAACCAGATGGTTGAGGGCTTTGTGTGCCGCCTGGGGCGCTGAGACTTGCTTCTTGATCCTCGTCACGTCAGACCTCACGGAGTTAAAGTATGAGAACACCAAGGAGAAGAGGAAGAAACTGGAGCCTTTGCAAAATCGAGAACAGCATCCAGACTAGAGGAAGAAACAGCCTCGTGTCACGATGCTCTCCTGGGATGAAGTGATGCCGGCTGCAAAGGGGGCAAAAGCTTCCAACCAACTAGCCAAAGGGAAAAAGCGCTTTTATTTTTTATTGTTTTTCAGATCTAATTGGCTTTATTAAATAAATCATGATTCAGGCTGCAACCCTTCTAGGGATGGGATCTTTAGAGGCAGAAGGTCTCTGGGGAGGGTTTTTTTTTTTTTTTGGTGGCTTCAAAGGTGATTTTATTTTAAGATTTTTTTTATTCTTTAAATCAAAACCTTGGTAAATGATTCTTCATTTACTGAGGAAAAAGCACTTTTAAAATGTAGCTTCTGCTGCTGCCCAGATTCTTTCAGATTCTCATCACCCACATGTAGCAGTAGCCAGTCAAATGCAATTTAAACAATAGGGTTTTATTTATTTTTAAAAATAATTTATTTATATATATTTTACATCATTTCAGTCCCTGGGGGTCACCCACCACCTCCCCTCCCCGCCCGCTCCAGCTGGTCCCCACTCTCCCCTTGTGTAGTTTCATTTGGTTGACCATATAGTAGTGAAACCATTTGGTTTCTGTCCCTTTCTATCTGGCTTGTTTCTTATTAACAAGAGAACAAACAAGGGAAACAAAAAGTCAAGCAAAAAGTCCTCACAGCACCAAGAGAGCAGTTATCTTACCCCAGCCACCATTTTCAGGCCCAAAGTTCCCAAAGACACATGTCCAAGATGGTACCCTTTGCCCCTCCACACCTGAGGCAGGCACTCTGCAAAGTTCAGTCTTTTTTCCCCATCTTCTCTTTGCTGCTTCTCTCTCCAGCCTTCCGAGCTGCTCCGGGCTCTTCAAACTCGTCTCTTCTCCAAGGCTCTTCAAACTCGTCCAACAAACACTGATGCAAAATCAGCTTTCCCAATCCTGGGCTTTCCCAGGCTCCAGCTTTCCAGGCCACCTTGCTGTGGCACCACACACTTCTTTATCCAGGTCTGCCTTAAGGGGCATCCGGCCACATCCACGAGGCCTGCCCTTCGCAATTCCTGGTCACCCCTGGCCTGCCATTCTGGCCTCCGACTCCACACCGACTACCTCTGCCCCCACTCTCCCACCATGGCTCCTCCCCACCACCAGCTCACTCTTCCAGGGGGCTTCCACTCAGCCTGGCTACTTGGACTCCTCCTCACTGGCCTTCCATGCTCGTGTCTCCCCCACCTCTCCCATTCTCCTCCTTTTATGTGCCCTTTCACACTTCTCGCGGGTCTTTCTCTCAGACCCGACTGCCAGGCACTCTGGTGCCCAATATAGTTTTCAACTACGTCACTACCAGAGGCCCCGGCTGCCCATCTCGCTGAGTTACCTCATATCAAAAAGTACAACTTCCAAGTCTGGGAACCCAGGGCAAAGGGCAAAGGGCAAGCCAGGCAGCCACATCCCCAGTGCCACCCCTCAGTCTCCAACCGTCCTCAGGACTTACAGACATGACTCTGAGCGCACATCCTCGTGTGGGACCCATCAACCAGTAGGAGGCTGTCAGCATCCCAAGTTGTCTGTACTGTCCTGTCAGTGAGCAGTGGTTTTCCAGAAGTTTCCTTGAGGTCTCTTTTTGTGTCCCTTCTGCCTGGTCTCTCCCAGTAGGTCTCATGGCTTTGCCACTTTAGCTTGTTCATTTACTAGGGTCAGTGACCACACGAGACTGTAACCCTCCCAGCGGGATCACTGTTCCTCTTGGAATCCCCCTTTCCCAGAACAGCACCTACTAAGTGCTCCATAAACACCCGTGGGCTGGGAGAGGGAATGTGGGTCTGACTGAAGTTGATCTAACCTAGAGCTTTTCCAAGCAGGCTTCTACTGCTGTCAGCATCCCATGAACAGCCACTCAGAGTGCAGGCTTCAAGCTGGGGAGAAAGATCGAGATCCTGCTTTGGGTTTTAAAATTTCATCTCCGAGGGTGATTTTTCATTTTATTTGGAGAATGCTTTTTCATAGAAATGCATCTAATTATTTTGTAAGGAAATAGCTTTCTGTAATTTAGCCAAGCTGCTAATTTTAAGTAAATCGTTTTGTCTCTGTGCTGTTAAGTTAATTGAACCTCAATTCCTAGTATCATAGTCGGGGTTTAAGCTTTTCAAGGTTGATATAACAATTTGCAGCTTTCAGGGATCTAACACAATTTCCCACAACAAATATGAGAACAAACCTCATTTCCTAATGAATATTCATAGTGTCTTACAAGGTGACAGTCTTGAGCTGTTCCTTTAATATTGCTGGAAAGCGCTTCATTCTTAGAAAATGCACTAGCTCTGTGTATGATGATATAGAAGAGGTTAAGATTTAACTTAATGTTGCATTTGTTAATGTCATTTGTCTATTGATCTAAGTTTAAGAATCCTTTCAGTGTTTTGCTGGGTCAAAAGCAATGGTTTCATATTGCTGTGAATGACATAAGTTTGCCTTTTTTGATTGATGAATAGTATTTCATCATGTACATGTACCACAGCTTTCTGTACCATTCATATGGATGAAACTAGAAGGAAGGAATCATGATAGCAAATAAGTCAGAAAGAAAAAAGAGAAATACTGGATGGTCTCACCTACATGAGAGACAAAGGGAAAACAAACAATCAGACAGACAAGAAAAATTCAAAACAAATTTTTAGCAAAATTGAAGCATAGAGCATGAGAGGGGGATGGGGAAAATCTGGGGTAGGAGGGACACGAAAGACTAAGACAAGGGTTCATGGATGATAAGATGGTAGGAGAACAAAATAAAATAATATAATAAATTGAAATTAATTAATTAACTAAAAAGCAAAATTTAATCCTCATAATAAAAAAAAAGCAATTGTTTTAACAGTTTCTTCAAGTTTCTTTGAGGTTTCTGCTCACCACAAAACAAGCACAATGTGTAGCTTCTGAGCTTTAAATTTGATCAAAATCAAAATGCAAAGTTGTTTGATTTGGGGCTTTTAACAATTTATTTTCATGAGGGGCATATTTTCTGGGGAACTCACCAGATGAATTATAGGCAAAACATATCCTCCAAATAAGCAGAGAAACTGATCTGCAATATGGAGCATCTGGAGAGAAACCAAGTAGATTTTAGAGACAGAAATAATGACATGTGGTGATTTGGGGGAGACCTGGCTTGGAACTCTATGGGTGGCATTTCCATTTCCAAAGCCTCACAAATCAGTGGCCACACTGTAAACTGCAGGTCTCCTGCAAATAGCAAAGGTGGATGCTGCTGCACAGTGGAGCAAGGACAAGATTCCCCTGAGAAGGCAGGGCTCACCACAGAGCCCTATTCTCAGGAGCTACCTTTCCAGTAGCCACACGTCTATGCAAATACACCCCAAGGAGGGAAACTCACCAGCCTTGGGAAAGCAGAATAGAAGTCAAGCTATTGCTTGAAGGCAGATCTCTCCAGCCCGCACAGAAGTGGGGCAGAGGCTGGAAGTGGAAGGTGGAAAACATAGATTCCAACTTTACTGGTTTTTGAAATTGAAGAATGTCTTCTTACATGAATGAAGATCTGATGATGCAGATCACAAGGGTTTGGCCTGATCTCTTGGCAAAAACATATTCGATTAACACAAAAAACACGTCCATTTGTCCTCTGACAGTTTGCTCGAGCTAAATGATTCATTTGTCTGGCCTCATGGCTGGGGGCAAAGGTCGGGGGTCAACCCCACTCCGGGTGTAGTCACCGCAACAGGGACCTCCCGGTGTGGTGTGCAGACTGGGATCTTCTGAGTGAGGACGGTTGTTGCATGGTTGCAAAGCAGGTGAGCTGGAAGGCACTAGAGCTAACTGCAGCCATAGAGGGATTTTGCATGATGATCTGTGTGTGTATTTCTTCTAGGAATTTGGGTTTGGGTCTGTGTTAGGAGATGCAAGCATTTGGTTCATACATTGATGGGTGGAAGATAGGAATAGTTTATTTTTAAGGTATAAAGTGGGCTGTTTTTTCTGAGAAACAGACCATGCCTCCTGCTTGCTGGTAAATTCTACCTCCCTTTGAAGTCGTGTTTGTTCTGGGCTTCCACTGTGACCTGGAGAACATGGAGGAGAGAAGGCAACTTGGCTCTTGTTTGCAGTGGATGTGCACTTGAGGGGGGAGGGTAGTTGGAGCTCTTCTTTTATCTGGAAAACTTGAGAGGATCAGCTCATTTGCCTTGAAAACTGTTACCTGTCATGAGACTCCAGTGTGGTAACCAGGAATACAAGTCTAACATTTTCTGTCAGCGGTGGTCGCTGGCACATCAGGTGGGGCTTGCCAAAGGGTGTCTTATTAATAGCAGCGACGAAGCAACTTGGTTTGTCCAGAAATGCCCACGAACTATAAAACTAGGTGGACAAAAACATGTTCTTGAGAACAAGGACAAACCCTGTGTCTTTTCGGAAGAGTCAGGTGTGTGTTGTGCTTCCAACGAAGGAATTCTTTCCTTTTTTATTTTAGAAAGATTAAAGTTGTTGAGCTAAATGAAAAAAAACAGTAAAAATAGGTGCTGAAATTAGTGACTGTGACACATGAACGGGTCGCTCCACAGAAACACTTGATGCTTGAAATGAAACTGCAAAGAACCCTGTCTTTTGAAATTCTGATTAAACGCAGTGATTTAAATCCTTCGTGTTGGTGTCACAATGAAAACAAGGGGCGCGTGTGAACTTGAGTTTCACCTTCTTGGGGATTCAAGTGACACCAGGGTGTTTGTGTTCCAGGCGACTTTCTCCTGTACCTGCGAGGACCCGTACGTGGGAACCTTCTGTGAGGAGTTTGATGCCTGCCAGGCCAAGCCCTGCCAGAACAACGCCAGCTGCGTTGATGCCCAGGAGAAGCTGGAGGGGAGCAATTTCACCTGTACCTGCCTCACAGGTATGTTCCATGGGTCACCTCTCTCCTCATAGGGGCTGCATCTTCCCGAGGGGCGGCTCATGGTGCTTTATCCAGCTGTGTGCCTGGAGCGTCATCTGCTCAGCCAGTTCTATCAGTCCCTGTTGCATAGAGACAACCTAATAGCAACAGGGCTCCTGGTCACCACAACACACTGATAGAAGAGGCAATGTCGTGGAACAGATGGCTGCTGGCGGGTCCGCTCCCCAAGAGTAAGATGCTGGTCCTGTCTTATTGATGGAATTATTGTCCAGCATCGATCACGAGGGGGAAGAGGCCCAGGGGTAAAAGTGAAAACACATCATTGGATTTTTGGCTTCAGGAGCTGTGTCAGCTGCTCAGATATCTGTCTTCATCACTGGATATTATAATTCAATCATGCTTTCGACCCCTGCTCACCGTTCCTTGCTGTCAGCAAAGCATTTTCCTTCCCAAGCCCCTTAGCAAAGCTGGTCAGTGTGTAGAGTTTCTGGCTGCAGGTCTTCCGGGCTGTCTACTGATGCATGCCTGTGAACCTCGGGCGGTCGAGTGTCCTCCCTTTGCTTAATTTGAAGGAAGCCTGTGACTTGAGGCCTCATATACTTTAGGCTCCAGATCTGACTGATTAGTTTGCTCTGACGTGTCTCCTTGCACAGAAGCACCTGCTTAGCAGAGCCACAGTCTCTAGTTCTGTGATCGGGAGTGACAGTTCCCATGGGCTTAACTGCCTGTTGCTGGCTTTCTGGGGTGCTCTGTCGCCTGCTTTTTCTGACATTCCTCCATGTCTGCCCTGGAAGGATGATATGGTCAGCTAGAGACCTTGATGTTTCAAAAAACGAATGTCCTGAGCAGAGACTGGTGCTGTAGGGGGTGATCACGCTAAGTAGCCGAGAAAAGCCTAGACCCAAGTTGCTGGGCGAGGACACCTAATCTTCTCATTGATCGTCCTTTCCTTCTGTTCATGTGTGCTCACCAGCCCATGTTCGGAAGCACTGTTCTCCACAGGGGGCACACCTTCACTATCCCTCGGCTATCACGGGGGATTCGTGACTATTACAGGAGTTTCGGGTGACTCAGGAGAGGACAGTGTGGTTCATCCCCAGTCTTCTGAGTGCTGGCGACCCTCTCTGTTGAGTTTCTGCCCGGCTAACTGGAAGATCAACCTTCAAGATGCCAGGAATGGCATGTTACAGTGACCCTCTGACCATTCTCATAGCTTTTTTTTTCATACAGCTGAGAAGCAAATATCAATTGCTTTTTTTCTTATTATGAAGGGAGAGACAGGGATGGAGAATGGGACTGAAGTGGAAGTGATTGAATCTCACTGAAAGAACTAAGACCCAACAGTTGAGGATTCAATACTTTTGTTGGGGAAAAAAATGACTCAAGTAGGCACTTTGCTGTGCAACTTGCTTTTTCAGCGCATGTTTACCCATCAGCCACAGACATGTTTCCATGGCAGTGCATTTCAGAGCGTGCACTGCATCTTGTTCCGTGTCCCTCTCATCGTGTGTCCTCTAGATGCCTGTCTCTGGTCGCATTGTCCTTGTCATCTCCATTAAGATGACCCAGGTCACCCTGAGCTCGGTCCTTTCCTGACTGGCCTCACATGTTCCCAGCTCACAAGTCCATCTCCAGGTTCCCTCCCTTCTACCAGCTAGACGTCAGTCTTCTAGAAGCTTCTCTCTCTCCGATCATACCACTCTTATCATTCTATGATACTGATCGGGTCAAAATGGGGCAAAAGCCTGCAACCAACAAGCCACTTTTACAACGTGGCTTTTGCCACCCATGTTCCCTCAGGTTCGTGCCACCCATGTGTAGCAGTTGCCACTCAAAATGCAGTTTAACAACAGGGTTTATTTACAAGGGATTTAACAGGAAAAACAAAAAGTCCTTAAAGCCACAAGTGGCTGGTTATCTTACCCCGGTCACCATTTATAATCCCAAAGTTTTCAAAGACAGGTGTCCACGATGATGTCCCTTTGCCGCTCCAAACCTGAGGCAGCACTCTGTCAAGTCCAGTCTTTCTCGAGCGTCTTCTCTTTGCTTCTCCAGCATGCCAAGTTGCTCTGCTTCTCCAAGGTTCTTCAAACTTTTCCTACAATTGCTGATGCACAAATCAGCTTTCCAAATCCCTGGCCATCTCCAGGTACCAGCTCACTCTGCCACCTTGCTGTGGTGCCACACTCTCCACACCAGCTATTCTTCAACCAGTCACCATGGCTCCTTTGCCACCTCCAGCTCACTCTTTCAGGGGGCTTCTGCCCAACCTTGTCACTCAGGTTACCAGTCGGTCATTCTTGTCTCTCCTCACCCCAAACCTCTCTCTCTAGTCTCTCTCCTTTTCTATTTATCTCTTTTTTCCCCTAAAAGTCAAAGGGTCCAATTTCCCTTTACACACCCTCTAGGTGATACATTCTCTCTTCCGGGCCCACACCCAGATTTTGTATCACAGTAAAAACATCCTTCTTGCCTAGACTTCTGTGTTTTTCAGACACAGCGAATGCAATGCCTAAATTTTATGAACAAATACCCTGCCCGTATTGGGCACAAATACATTGCCCATGTTGTGGTCACAGCTTCAATACCAATGGGAGGCCTCTGGACTCCCTCACCCTCTCTGCAGCCCACCCCTGCCCCCAGGCTAGATGCCTTTGGCCCTCACCTGTGCTCCTGAGGTCACCTCCACTGCTTCTGGTCCATCTTGATGGTGCTGCCGTGGCCAAAGAGAGTGCAGCCTTGCCAAAGAGAGTGCAGCCGTATATCACACCCATCTTCCTGTTCCCTCACCCTCCACATGGTGCAGTGATCTTTCCTCAGTGCAGCCTGTTAGGGCTACTTTCCTGCTGCAAGCCCTTTTCCCCATTGCTCTCTGGATGAAGACCTGAGCCCTCAACCTCATTCTCCCCCCCTCACCTTCCTAGCACCGGCTCACCCCACTGTGACGTCAGCGGGTCAGCCATCTTGGCCTTGCATCTCCTTCCCACCCAAACATCCTTCTGTGCTTGCCCCACCTTTGAGCCTGGACACCTTCTCCCCCATCTCCCTTCACTCTGGCTAATGACCCCGAATGTCTATTCAAGTTCATGTGGCTGTCTTCGGGAGGCCCCACTGAGGTCTCGCTCCCTTTTATCTTTTGTAGCAGCCTTTCCTTCCCCCTACAGCCCTCAGTCTGTGTTTGCACCTGTAAGTCTTTGGGGGCTGCCAGTCCCCCGCCTCAGTTATCCAGCCCCCATTTCTCTCACCAGCATCCAGCAAACTCTGGTGCAGTATGTTTATGAACGGAATGAAGGAAAGGGGATGAATGTGGCCTCAGGTTGAAATTATCCTTCCTTTGATCCATCTTTAAGATGTTTTCAATTTCTCTTTGATAAATTCTGTCAGAATGAATCAAGATCCTTCACGGATCATCTCACACGGCACTAGGAGGTGGAGCTTGTCACATTTGGACAGAGATGATTTTAATAATTTGATATTTCCTATGAATCTGTTCTCAAAGAGAAATGCTTTACTTTTGTTTTTGACTAGTTACTGTTTTTTTTGGGAAACATCTTTAACTTTCATCTTCTTATTGGGGAAACAGTGTTTGCAATATTATATATGAGTCAAAGGCACACATCTCCTCAGATGCCTGTCACCCCCCTGTGTACAGGATGGTGCTCCCCTAACGTTGGGTTTGCCTTCACGTCCATGGCCAGCTTGTATGCATTTGCTTAACTACTTTCATACCTGATGAGTCCGGGAAGGGCTGGTGAGTTTTCAGGCTTTTACCCATCTGCTGTTGGCCCCTGTGACTAGCACCTGTGGTATTGTGTCCTCCCCTGATTGTACACACCTGGCCCAATGGATATTCATGTGAGTAGGTGTACACACGTGGGCCTAGGAGGGAGAGATAAAAAGGTGGCATCACCTGAGGGTAGAAGATGCCAATGCCAGGAGAGAATGTGAAGAGCATGAGAAAATGCCAGAGAGAGTCCAGAGGAGACATGTGAAGATTCTTGGGGACCCGAGGTCTCTCCTGCCACCCAGCCCCATTGTCCCTGCTGCCTAGCCTGCCTGCTTGCCCTCAGCTGGCTCAGTCCTCATGCCAGGGGGGCCTGTGTGCCTGGTTCCCTGAGAGCATGAACGCCTGTTCTCACCTAGGGCTCCGACATTCTTCCTTAGCTGTTGGAACCAATAAAGAACCTGCCTGGAATGGGATGCTGGCATAGAAACCACTCCCCAAAATGGAAGTTAGAGCTGATCATGAACCAGGGGTCACCCCACCATCTCTTGACTCCCCTTCCATCCAGAGACAGTTATCACTCTCAACCTCCAGTTGATTAGTCCTTTGTCTTCCTTTGTTGCCCAAGGAACTGCAGACTCACATTGATTGCCCAGAGTACCAGGGACTCAAGTGATCCCCAGCCTGAGTCTCCCAGGTAGCTGGGATTACAGGTGCATACCACCATGCCCAGCTATTTTTTGAGACTAGATCTCCCTATGTTGCCTGAGGAACTGCAGACTCAACATTGATTGCCCAGAGTACCATGGACTCAAGTGATCCCACCCTGAGCCTCCCAGGTAGCTGAGATTACAGGTGCACACCACCATGCTCAGCTATTTTTTGAGACTAGCTCTCGCTATGTTGTCCTGGGTGGGTCTCGAACCTGCGGACTCAATCAATTCCTAGTCTCGGCCTCCCTTCCTAGGCTGGGATTAAAGGCATGCGCCACCACACCCAGCCTTGTCTTTCTTTCTATATGTTTTAATAGTAACATTTTAAAGAGCATTCTATTCATTTTACTAATAGTATCATTTTCAGTATTACTTACGTATTACTTAAGGGCATTATTTTTTACTTTAATTGTTTCACACCTCTGTAAAGGCAGTAGCATGCATGTCAGTCTCTGGTGCTTTCTCACGGCCCCGTCCTTTGGGACTGTCCTTTCAGTAGATTTATCCATCTGCCCCTGCCCCGATGACTGTCAGTCACACCCTTGGGTGTGTTTCCTGTGGCCCGTGAGCTCTGGGCTCTGAGCGGTTGTAGGTATATGTTGGGGTGGGTTGGGTAGACATAGAAGTCCTCTCTCCACACCTCCAGCCTGCACTTCCCTGAGCTTTTCCAAAGACCTGGTGTCTGGGTGATGCCCTCTCGGGAGAAGACGGCTCCATGCAAATCAGTTCTTTCCTGCTGAGTTTTAAAGCAGTGATGGAACTATGGCTGTGTTAAATTTGTTGTATTCTTCTCGAGCCTGTCATCATCCTTCTGGCCCTCTGCTCTAGCCAAAGGTGGCCATGTACCAGCGGGGTGTCTCTGTCCTCTCTTGGGGTTTCCCTGGCCTTCCCTTTGTTATGACTTGCCAGCTGCTCAACAAGATGCCAGGACACCAGTTAAAGTTCAAAGCACCAGGTCCAGTGGCAAGAAACTGGTGCACCAGAGTCCCCAAGCCAAGACAGCAAGAGAGATGCCAAGCAGTCTCAGTGACAACCTTTCATAGGGCAGATCCACCACCGCCCCCTACTGTGAAGCAAGCAAGCATGTGTAGGACATGTCCCCATAACTATAGTTTCCAATAATGCTGACATTCGTCATCTATCAGGTGGACAATGCTGGCGTCCATCTTTCATCAAGTGGACAAGATGGTTGTCAGAAACAACCAGGAATAAGGGGAGGCAGAAACAAGTTGTGGGGTTAGCCAGCCATGGCGAGTCCTTTCCAACAAGGGCAGGGAGAGGACACTGGCTTCAAAATGGAGGTTTTAAACAAAATGGTGCCATCTTGGTTAGTCTGTTCCCACAGCTTCCCTTCCTCTTCAGGCTCCCGGACAAATCTCAGTCAGCCAGAGGAGAAGGTGAGGGAGTGTGGCTCTGCCATCATCACTCTGTGCCAGAGACCTCTCTGCCTTGTTCCCGCTGGGCTCCGCTTGCCAGCTCCCCTTCCCCATGGGACTCTATCCCCCTCCTGGCTCTAGTCTGACCTCTCAGTGTGCTTGTCACTGTGGTGATTGCTCGCACTTGCGGGTGTGCACGCACATGCACACACACATACACACACACATTTTGCAGCCATCCCAGGCTGGGTAGATTCTCACAGAGAGAAAGACTTTCGGAGTCTTGGGTAGATTTTCATAGGCCTGGAAGCTGAATCTGGAGACAGGCCGGCCAGGGACACAGCAACTTGGTCTCTCCCTCCTCAGAGTCACGCTGCCCTTTCAGCCCTGGGCACCTCAGCACAGATGTCTGCGTTTGCACACTTGCACGCTGGTGCTCTCAGGCCACCCCCATAATCATGGGGACCCAAAACCGCAGGTATTGGCCATAGGAGCTGATAATGGAGGATGCAAAAAGCCTGTTTTTTAGCTCATTTACCCTCTCGCACCCTCCTCCTGCCCCCTCCCCAAACACGGCCCATGTCTAAAGAGTGTTTATCATGTATCTAAAGGGAGTGTATCATTGCACTGCTAACAACTCTAGCCCATACCCCAGTGGCCTCCAAGAGAAGGTTGGTTCTGCCAGGTCGGTCTGAGGAGTGCTGGAGAACTGTCCTGTCCCTTCAGTCGATTGTGATGCAGCCCATCCTCATCGCCAATCATAGGGGCAGCTCACCGTTCAGTGTGGGTTCTTCACTGGTATTAGCAGTGACAGAGACACACCCAGCTGGGGGGGCAGGCGCTAGGAAACCCCTCAATCTCTTCTTGTTCTCTCTCTGTGTTCTCTCTTGCGCCTGCTCTAGCTCACGCATGTGTTCATGCTCTCTGTGCCCCTTTCTCCCCTCTCTCCCAGGCCCAGGTGTGCACACTCATGCATGTGTGCATCCCCAGGAGGGTGCAGTTCTAGGGGTGCTGGGTATACAGGCTGATGGGGGAGAAAGCCTGACCAACTCACCCCGCAGGGTATCTGCCCTCCAGGAAGCGCCTCAGGGATCCTTCACCTTGTGGAGAGAGCCCCCCACAGCTGCATAGGAGAATGAGGGGGCTGCAGGGTCTGTGTGATGTTCTGAGGATGGTGCTGGAAGGACCACTGTCACTTCCACCACCAGGTACTGGCCTGTAGTCACTTGGGCCCTGGAGGCGTCGTGTCGATGACTCTGTGGTGGGTACCTTTGTGGTCTCTGTCTTGCTGGGTACCCCAGTCAGTTATGGGCGGCTGTGGGAACTGTCTGGAGGTCTGGATCTTGCTCACACACTCTGTCCTGTGTGGACAGCCATCTGGTGGCCCTGGGCTGACTCACTGCAGACAGAGTTCATCTTCCAGCGTTCTCACATCAAACAGGAATCTTCCTAAAAGGAGAGATGTTAAGCAATGTGCTCCCCAAAAGGAGAAAGGTCGCTCAGAATGAGGGGTTTTCTTTTTTTTTTCTTGAGACTAGGTCTTGCTATGTTGCCTGGTGTAGTTCCGAACCCATGGACTCAAGTGATCCACAACCTCAGCCTCCAAAGTAGCTGGGATGGCAGGCACACGCCACCATGTCCAGCTATTTTTTGAGACTAGGTCTCACTAGGTTGCCTGGGATGGTCTCAAGCCCATGGACACAAGCGATTCCTAGCCTCGGCCTCCCTTCCTAGGCTGGGATTAAAGACGTGCATCAATGTGCCTGGCTCAGAATGAGGGGTTTTCCATTTAGTTCTGAACATTCTTGAGAAACTCCCCCCTGCCCCCAGTAGAAAAAAATGGCATTTTCTTGGAGGAGGAACTATTTGCAGGTTAATTAACATTATGACTTGACCTTGGATGCTCTAGATTCATGCTCAAGCACTCTCAGGCATTGGGAGGTCAGTTTTCCTTTTGAATCACATCCTCTTTTGCTTAGATGGTGGCAGGTTTGATCATGAGAGATTACCTTGTTGGATGAATGCATTCATTCAAGCCAGGTTCTCCCAACAAGACTTCTTCATGGAGAGCTTGTTTGCTGGGTGCAATCATGCTCGTTTCTCTGTAGAGATGAACATGTCTAGGAGCATGAAAATATTTTTAGCAAATAAACTTCAACTCCAAATTTTCTACTGTTTTGATGTTTTGCTTTAATTTCTACATCAGATGCCAAGGGAAATAGAATTTTTTGACCCATGGGAAATCTAGAGATACGTGACAATGGAAGACTAGTGTTGAGTTGGTTAAGTGACAAACTCTATGTCTGAGTTTTCATTTTGACTTTTCATGTGATTTTTTGGGAAGTAGATGACTTCTTACATGGTGAAGCATTGATCAATGCCAGCTATACAGGGACGATAGAGAATGAATGATACACTATGATCAGTACAGTTTCCATTTAGGAAACACATTTTTATTGAATGTAATTGATTTTCTTCTTGAGATTTTCTTAATAATACTTACAAATAAAAGGGGACTTATCAGCAGCATCATGACATCTTGTAGGCTAGTGACTATGGCAGCAAGGTCTGTCCATACCACTGGTGACTTCCTGTCTATACTGATGTCATAGGGGTGACCCTAAAAGATCACGTGGGGGCAGAAGCAAGAGAGCCAGCCAGGAGTGGCCACTATCTGAAGGGTAGCACCTTGTGGGAGATGGTCACAGCCGCTCCATTCTCATGTGGTCCTACACAGCCCTGTGTGAGGCTAGAGTGAACAGCCTCTGGGCAGAGGTGAGAATGAAACAACACAAGCTGGAATGATGCCACAAATGTTGAGTGACCAAAGTAACACGAGGAACAGAATCAAAATGATCTTCATTCTTTCAGTTCTTAAAACGGTTCACCCTGTGTCACACCAGGGCAGTAGAGTCAGACCCCAGTGACAGTCATAGACCCCCCCCACAAACCCCTGGGGTAGACTGTGTTCTTTTCCATGTCTGCTTCCCACCTAACCTTGCAGTCACACTGCCTGCTCAGAACTGGGAGATCCTGCTTGTCTCGGGAAGTCCCGTGAGTGCCACTGGGCACCAGATTCCATCTGCCCTGGCACCTACCTCTCCCACTTCCCATGTATTCTGGCCCAGCAAACCCAGTCCTGCTTCCACACTGGTCTAGCTAGGCCCCTCTTGTAAGTGACACACCCTCACTGGGCCTGCTTCGGTACAGGAGATGACAGCAACACTCACTGTGACTGGTTATCCATGTCCAACGAGAACACCAGCTCCCCTTCTGTTCTGTGGTCGTGTCTCCAGAAAGTCTTCCAGTGCCTGGCACATAGTAGGTGCTCAATGAAGAATGAACAAGTGAGCAGAATAGGATGGGATCTACATGAAGTGTGTGGACACACCTCAGGGATTCAGCGCCCTTTTCTCCTCTTCCCTCTTGCCTGTGGCTGCCCGGGGTAGAGACAGTGACATCATCCTTTATCATTCAGTCCCCTGTCAGCGCCAAGTCCTATGCCTTGTACGCCGTAGACACACAATGTGCGATTAAGGTGAAATTTAACTTCTTTAATCAGGATTTATTTTATAAAAGCCTTCTAATTTCAGGAATATAATTTTTCCTCAAAGGAGCTATTTCTGTGAAGAATAACTGTGTGATCCACGTTCAGAACCACCACTGCCAAAATATTATTAGCTTTGTACAGAGCATTTTTCAACTTCAAAGCACCTCATTGTTCTGACTAATTGGTGATTTCAACCTATTTTTAAAAGCTCGTCATATCCGAGGCGAGGGAAACGCAGCTGTGGGCCCAGCCTGATGCTATCAGGCGTGCCTGTCGCTGCCTCCTGGCCCGAGGGTCTTGAGCAGGGAGTCAGGAGGGGGTGACCTCATCCCGCTCTCCCTCAATGTGGGAAGGGGTACCCAGAGCGCAGCTCTGAACCTGGGCTCGTTCAGAGTTCCAGGATGGAGACGCCCCTGACTGGCCACTACGTGTAATGTATGGGGCAGTGGTGACCTTGAGGCTGAAGGGAGGTAGCAGGAAGCAGCCATTCAGGTTCTTCATCATGCGCCCATTTTCAGGTGAAAGTATGTTTCCCCAGACATAGTAACTGAGGCCGGGCATGGAGGCTCGTGCCTGTAAGCTTCAGCCTATGAAGCGGCCAGGGCTAGGGATCGTGGTTCAAGTTCCGCCTGGGGCCCATAGCAAGACCTAGTTCCAAAAAAATAGCTGGGCATGGTGGCGCGCGCCTGTCATCCCAGCTACCTGGGAAGCTGAGGCTGGGGATTGTTTGAGTCTGTGGTACACCGGGCAACGAGAGCCTGCGGTTCCACGGGCAAAGAGAGCGAGACCTAGTCTCAAAAAAAAAAAAAACCCAAACAAAAAAAACCCAAAAAACCAAAACCAGACATAGTCACTGAATCTTCCATCAGTGACAAGAGGTGGAGGACTGGGCCTCTCTGAGAGGTTGGGAAGGTGTGGCCTGTGATGCCGTTCACCCCCTTGGGGACCAGTGAGAACTGGTGGCTGCTGAGGGAGCTAAAACAAAGCAAAGTGAGATAGAACAGTGACTGGCTGGCCAGGGGTTCAATTCAGCCTCTCCCCATAGCAAAGAAGTGGCCTGGGTGACCCGCTGGTCCTTTCTGCTCTTGGGGTTTCCTGTCTTTTCTTACTTTTTTTTTTTGAGACTAGGTCTTGCTGTGTTGCCCAAGGTCATCCCGATGGACTCAAGAAATCTCCAGCCTCAGCCTCCCAGGTAGCTGGGATTACAGGTACCCTCCACCGCATCTGGCTGCTTTTTTCAAGACCAGGTCTCACTATGTTGCCCAGGGTAGTCTTGAACCTGCAGACTCAAGTGATCCCTGGCCTCTTGCCTCCCAGTGCTTGAATTACAGGCATGCATCACTGCACTTGGCACCCCTGTCTTTTCAATAAGGGACTGTGGTGAGGTCCCCTGTTCCTTCAGCAGCTTAGGGGTGGGGAGATGTGACAAGGTACAGCAGGGAGCTAGAACCCGCTTCACAGACACGCAGAGAGGCTGGGCTCCACATCCCTGGAGTCTGAGTTTCTGTTGGAGAACCCCTTCTCCTCAGGAACCCCCTCCTCCCTGCCTGTGATGCCTCACTCCAGCGCTCAGCTCAAGGTCAGTCGACAAGCCTCCAAGCACCGCTCTGTGAAAGCAGCTCAGAGCCAAGTCCAGACCAGTCCTTCTGTTGTGTGCGCTCAGGCTCTCAGTCTGTCCAGTGAGCATGTATCCTTTCAGGAACATTTCTCCGCCTTCAGAGCCGGTGTGTCCGTGTGCACACCTGCCAGGCCTCCCCTGCCTATCAGAAGAGCTCAGTCCTTGCTCTTCCTTAGCACCTGTCCTCTCCCTCTGGCAGCAGTCACTCCCCCTCAGCTGTTACCTCTTCAGCAGTGGCTTCCAGATCCACTCTCCAGCCTGTGACCACCTCAGCTCCAGCAGTTGCTTTAAATACATTTTATTATTTCTTAAAAAATTAATTGCACACACACACATATATATATATGCATTTTACATTTTGTCTGCCCCAAGGCTCTCCCACCACCTTGTCACCATGAGCCATCATCTTAATCTCTTGTGCCCATCCCCCCTGGTTTTACCCCCCACCCCCTCTCTTGCTCTATGCTTCAGTTCTGCTGACAGTTTTACACTTTCCTGGTCCTTTTGTTTGTTTGTTTTCCCTCCATCCTTCAGATAGGTAAGATGATCCAGTATTTCTCTTGATCTTTCTGGCTTATTTCCGCTAGCCTGATTCCTTCTAGTTCCATCCATGTTATCACCAATGCATCCAATTTGTCTTTTTTGATCGATGGATAATATTCCACCGTGTACATAGACCGCAACTTTCTATCCATTTGGCTGTTTGGGGCATTTGGGTTGCTTCCATATCTTGGCAGCTGTAAACAGTGCTGCAATAAACAGCCGAGGGCAGGTGTCCTTTTGGATGAGTGCTTTTGTGTCTCTTGGGTAGATCCCCAGCAGTGGGATTGCTCCATCGAATGGGAGCTCCATTTTCGGGCTCCAGCAGTTTAACTGGACTTGGCACTGATGAACCTGCTAACTCGGCGCCCTCTCTTTAGATGCGAGTGAGACCTCTCTCCCTCCGCCTCTCGTCTCCCCAGCCTCGTCACTCAGGCTGGAGTGCCGTCCTCACCACCGCCCGCCTCTCCCGCTTACCTTGGCTGTCACAAGCTTGTGTGACATCTGCCGCTCTCTGCTCTTCCATCCCGGGGACTGATCCAGGCTGTTGTCATCTGCTGCCTGACTAGTTCCGATAAGCCTCTGCACCTCCTGTGGCCACCACGCTGGGCTGACAACCCTAGCCCATAGTTCCAGAAACCCGGATGGGGGTGTCAGGCTGGTTGGGGGAGCTGAGCCTGGTGGAGGAGCCAGGGCGCCAAGCCTGCTCCCAGGGCATGTTTTCCTGCCGCTTTTAG
The DNA here is from genome assembly GCA_004024945.1 of Uropsilus gracilis. Classification (NCBI taxonomy): domain Eukaryota; kingdom Metazoa; phylum Chordata; class Mammalia; order Eulipotyphla; family Talpidae; genus Uropsilus; species Uropsilus gracilis. The sequence continues at coordinate 36,577 of PVHY01005883.1, read as the reverse complement.
GAGACGCCCCAGTCTCCCTGGGTCTCCTGATCAGGTGACAGAACCCAGAGTGTGGCCACGCAGTGGTTGCGAAGACTGAACAGGGTGATGCATGTGCCCACGGCTGTCTGGTGCATGGGGCCATTGACATATGGCAGCTGTGTTGCTAGTATGTGAGTCAATGATCTGAGGCCCGGGGCTGAGCTCTGTTGACCCTTCCTGGCCTGAGCCAGGTTCCGCGTCCCCCTCTCTCGTGGTCAACATGGACCCTGTGTGGGGCCCCCAGGGGCTGCTCCCTGCCCACTGTCCCCGCTCAGGGCTGCCTGTCATGGCTCTCAACCTCTAACATGAGAAGGCAAGAAAAGAGGGTGGGGGTTGGCATCTGTGGTCTCAGGTTCGCTGCTGAGTGGACAGCTCACCAGCTCTGCCTTCGCCTCTGAGCTGGGTGCAGTCTGTGGGAAAGAATTAGGGTATGAGAGTGCAAGAGTCTGAGAGAACATAGACGCACACACGTGCATGTGCACACACACGCACATAAGCAAGCACACATGCACATACATGCACATATAAGCAAGAGAGCACACGTAAGCACACACGCAAGTGAGCACACACATGCATAAGGCACATGTAAGCACACACATGTGCACATATGTGCGTACCCACACACACTACCACATAAGCACACATCCACACACCTCCCCATCTGGCACAGAATAGGTGAGCTCTATCCCCCAGGTTCCGGCAAGAGAAGGACACAGGAGCAGAATGGAACTTTCTCCTCATTGTCCACTCCCCACAAGCCCCTGGATGGAGCTGTTGGCATTACCTGGCTTTACTCCAAGCAGAGCCCCTGCTCCTGGAGAGAGGGGATGAGAGCATAAGCGCTCCCCCAAACTGAGTCGGATGAGACCAGGAAGGGCCCGGTCGCCAACAGTTCTTCACTCTCATCAGAGGTGTTGAAGGAAGCCACGCCGGCCACCTGCTCCGGCCCGGTCTCCCCAGCCGGCCCGGTCTCAGCACCTGTGCTCGGTTGGCTGCTGTTTCCTGCCTTTTGCTCACATGGCAGTGGGGGTTTACTTGTTCCTGTGAGGGGTCCCCTCTGGGGGATGCGCTCCCCCCTGGAGCTGAGCCCCTGCAGGTGGAAGGTGCCTGGCAAAGGTCTCCATGCCATGGCTGTGAATTTTCACCCACAGACACTTCCTTCTGCAATGCTGCTGCCTCCCCCGCAGCGCACGGTGGACTTAGAGTTCAGCTAACTTCTCTTTGAATCAGTTCCCTAACTATCTGTTTCAAGGCTGAAGTCTTAGCTGGCTGAATGTTTTCTCCCTTCTGATTTCAGTTTCTTGGGGGGAGCGGTGGGGGGTGGTCAGGACATATTGAAGGAAAGGAACTGTCTCGAAATCTCTCCCCTTAAGGCACAGATTTTGGACCAAATCAGCCTCACCATTTCTTACCTGGGTTCTAGGGGAATGGGGTGAAAGGTTAGTCAAAAGCCACCAATGCGCAGTGTCTGCGCGGCCACTCGTGACTAGACAGCATCTGTCGTGTTCCTTTTCCTTGCTCCGCGCTGGGTGCTCAGGCAAAATAACCCTCCCTGGCCTGGAGGAACAGGGACGTAGACCTGGAAGCAGAACACAGACAGGCCCAGTAACTGAGCATCAGATGCTCAGTCAAGAGAACGAGTCCGTGTCACCTGTGCATTCGGAGGTGGTGTTGTCTCCAAGCCTCACCCTCCCGTGGCCCTCCCATGCCGCCCGTGCTCAGCGGGTGATTCCCAACAAACACTGGCAGTACCCAGTGTTCAAACCCAGCTGCTGCTTTTCTAGCTCCCCCACCTCAGCGTGACCAGAGATGCCTGGAGCTTCTCGAGACTCAGGATGCCGAGGCCACTCGAGAGGTCTGACTCTGTAGGTTGCAGGTGAGGCTGGAGCACCGCAGCCATGGTGGGTCCCCGGGGGCTGCTGCTCTGGCCCTGGGGCCCTTGGAGAAGCTTGTTCCAGACAGCCTGTTCCCAGCAGAGGGCACAAAAGAGCAGGATGGTTAACAGGTGTCAGGGAAATGGGAAAACCCTGGGGTACACAGTAATACATATATACACACATAACACAAATATAATACACACATATATACACATATACATACAGTACACATACACATGCATAACCAATACACACATACACACACAACACACACACATACAACACACACATATACACAAATAAAACACACACATATACACATATATAATACACTCATATATACACATATACAGTACACACATATACACATATAATACACACACATATACATATAATACATGCATACACATAAGACACACACTCATACACAATACACACACAATTCACACATCTACACACATGCACGACACACATGACACACACAACACACACAAACACATAACACACATACACATACCACATATAATACACATATACACACATAATGCACATATAATAAACATAATACAGATATCTATGCAATATATAATACACAATGCACATGTAATACACACATATACACTTACATAATACACATATACTACACACATACACCTGCAATACAGATATATACACATATAACACACATGCACATCCACATCTATAACACATGTGTACACATATAATACACATAGATACACATTACACATATATACACATGATATACGTATATACACATATAATACACACATATACACATATACACACATAATACACATATGTATTCAAAATTAAAAAATTAAAGCAATCAGCCATCACAGAGATAGTTGACATTCTCTGTGGCCATCTCTTCTATCCTATTCCCCATTATACATTCCCAGAAATAATAATCAGCACACTGGATTCGATGTTTTCGATGTTTATCATTCCTGTGGCATTTCAAACTTATTTTTTTGAGACTAGGTCTTGCTATTTTTGCCCATGGAACCGCAGGCTCACGTTGCCCGGGGAGCCACAGACTCAAGCAATTCCTAGCCTCAGCTTCCCAGGTAGCTGGGATGACAGGTGCACACCACCACACCCAGCTATTTTCTGGGACTAGGTCTCGCTGTGTTGCCCCGAGCAGGACTTGAACCGCAGTCCCTAGCCCTAGCCGCTTCATAGGCTGAAGCTTACAGGCACGCGCCACGATGCCCGGCAGCATTTGGAACTTTAAAATCACACCTAGGAGTCAATAACGCATCATTTTGCATGGTTTATAATTTTGTAATTAGGGCATTGTAAGATGCATACCTACCGGGAGCTTGTTTTCTTCCCACAAAAAAAGAAAGAAAAGTAGAAAGAGTGGAGTGCTAAGCTGCCGGCATGTTGCCTGGCAGTGATAACATCTAGCATTATTCACTCAGTCACTTGAAGACAAAGGGCTGGCTCCCGCGTGCAGGCGTGGTGCAGGCTCCTGTGAATTCGAGCACACTTGGCACAAGCAGGGCTGGGTGCTTGGAGCTGAGTGCGCCCAGGCATCGCAGGTGTCCCTGTGACGGGAGGCAGGTGTCGCCAAGGTCCCCTTCAGGGGGGAAGGAAGGTCAAAGCCAGCTCTTGGCTTTCCTCTCTCAGCAGCTCGTCGCATCCCCAGCCCAGACCCTAAACCCTGTCCTTGCCCGGGTGCCTCTTACCTCTCGGCTTACAGGACATGTGCACCCTGGAGCTGGGGATGAGTGCCTGGGGGCAGCTTTCCTGCTGACGGTCCTTTCCATCACCTGCTCCATTTCTGTGAAGGGTCACTGATGGCCTTTTAGAGCTGGGTCTCCCAGAGCTTGCCTCCCTTGCCTCTGGGTTATTTTTTTTTTAATTGATTGCATACACACTCACACACACTCATGCGCACACTCACACACACAGTCACACACTCACACACACACTCATATTTTCTACATCATTGTCTACCCCGAGGTTCTCCCACCACATGTTACCTGTGAACCATCCTCTTAAACTCTCCCCCGACTCCACCCCCCTCCTTCCCCTTCCCTTGCTGTGTGCTTCAGTTCTGCGGTCACTTTGTTACTTTGAACTTTTTCTTGTCCTTTCGTTTTCCCTCTCTCCCACATCTAAGTGAGACCATCTGGTATCTGTCTCTTTCTGACCGATTTCTTCTAGCATGATTCCTTCTAGCTCCATCCATGTTGTTGCAAATGACATAAGTTGGTCTTTTTTTCGGTTGCTGGATAATATTCCACTCTATAAATAGACCACAGCTTCTTGAGCTATTGTCTGTCTTGGGTCGTTGGGTTGTTTCCATTTTCTGGCTATTGCAAATAGTGCTGCTATTCCCATGCAAGTACAGGTGTCCTTTTGAAGGAGTGTTTTGGTTTCCTTTCAGTAGATTCCCAGTAGTGGGATGGCTGGAGGGAATGGTAGCTCCATTTTCAGTTGTTTGAGAGGCCTCCACACAGCATCCCACAGTGGCTGGACCAGTTTGCACTCCCAGCAGCAGTGTTTTTTTTTTAATTGATTTTATTGCCTTTTTTTATTTAAAAAATTCATTTTATTGATTTGTCACATTTGCGCATTAATTGATCCCTCCTCCCCCCCTCTGTATCCCCTCTCCATTCACTCCATCTCCCATTTTTCTGCAATTTGTTGGTTGGTTAAGTTGATGTCCAGCTGTTCGTTGTTTGGCCCGTTGGCCCAGCAGCAGTGTTAAGAACGGTCCTTTCCTTTCTCTCCATATCCACGCCAGCACTTGTTGTTGCCGGTTCTTTTGCTATGGGCCATTCTTACTGTGTAAGATGGTGTCTCATTGTGGTCTTGATTTGCATTTCCCTGATGGTAAGCGACATTGCACCTTTGCCTTTGGATTTGTTCAGATGCCTTTGTTTTCCCTTCACCAGTGCCACTTGCTGGTTTTCCTTTCTTTCTTTCTTTCTTTCTTTCTTTCTTTCTTTCTTTCTTTCTTTCTTTCTTTCTTTCTTTCTTTCTTTCTTTCTTTCTTTCTTTCTTTCTTTCTTTCTTTCTTTCTTCCTTCCTTCCTTCCTTCCTTCCTTCCTTCCTTCCTTCCTTCCTTCCTTCCTCTCTCTCTCTCTCTTTCTTTCTTTCTTTCTTTCTTTCTTTCTTTCTTTCTTTCTTTCTTTCTTTCTTTCTTTCCTTCTTTCAATTAATTAATTACTTAGTTTTTTTCTGTTAAGCCATCTTTGCCCTCCAACTTTACAATTGGTTGCATCTGGCATGGGAGGTGCAGGTGGTACAAGCCCTGCCATCTATTCCTGCAGGCTGACCTTGTCTTTCCATCTCTGCTGTGGCGGGCGGTGGGGGCTGGTGGGGGCTCCCCTGGGCATCAGCTCTCAGCACAGATCCTGCCGCTTCGCCTGGCTGCACAGGCTGGGCTATTAAAAGCCAGCGGCGGTAAAAATAGCTCTCCCCATCTCCCACCTTGCAGGTTTTCAGGACAGCTCTCCAAAGAGGCAGTTAGACTCTACCTTGCGGAGCAGCCACGAAGGCAACACGGTGACTGAGCACGGAAAGGCGCACAGACAGGATGGATCCCCAGTTTCCCTCTCACCATCCTCACGTAGCCCATTCCGTTTACACCTCCTGGGATTTGCCAGCGAGCTCGCTGGGCGTCCTTCCTGTGGAGACAGCAGAGGGGACAGTGATTTGGGGCGCACGTGGGGGCAGGTTCCTTCCCACATGGTTGGTAGGCGAGACACCCCCACCCCCAGGCTGTCACTTCATCCACAGCGTGTGACAGTCACAGGGAAGCAGCTGCTTCTCTCCAGGCACGGATCGAGGTGGAACTAGAGTTTATGCTTAAGCACAGGGTGGCACCTGCAAGATGCCCGGGCTGCAGCAGAACGCAGGAGAGCTGGTCATGTGGCATCTGAATATGGCATCCACCAAGGGCCACTGCCCGTCCTCAGTGCATTGGCTCAGTGCCCACCCCGGGCCGCACTCCTGGCTGAATGTTGTGTACCCAGTCCTCGCTGCCATTTGTAAGCATCAGGCTCACCCACCTGCACAGGGTCTTTATTGGTTTAAGAAGTTACACAGACATGCCAGGCAGGGGAGGGCCTGGGTCTGGGGCCCCCAGCCCCCTGACCCCCGAACTCCGGCCTCCCTTCCCCCAGCAATCTTCACTCTCTTCTCTGGGCCTTCTCTCTGGCATTCTCTCGTGTCCTCTCCTATTCCCTTGCTCACACTCACTCTCTTGTGTTCTCTGTGCTCCTCTGTCCTTTCTCTCCCAGGCTCAGGTGTGCACACTCACAGTCACGTTCACCCCCGGAGCTGCACAATCATGGGGAAGATGCAATACCCCAGCTGCTGGTTTTACAGGCTAATGAAGGAGGAAGACTGAAGAACTCACCCTCCACTGACTTGATTTTCCCTGCCTCTACTCTCAGGGTCAGGCTGCTTTGCAAGCTCCAAGCCTCATTTGAGTCACCCCAGTCACCCCATAGACCCTTCCTATACACCCTCAGGCACCCCCCCCACGCTGCCTCAGTCTTTTTCATGATACCAGAATGTTCACCAAAGAAACCCTAGCTCCTCTGTGACCCCCGGCCAGGGCAGTGTTCCCCAGAGTCACCTGTTCGTGAAGCCATTTTATTTCTTCACAGGCCCCATCCCAGTGATAAATCCCTCAATTTATTCAACACCAGTTTATTTAAAAATAGTCTTTCACTTGCTGGGCATTGTAAATCTTCCCGAGGAGTATTTTTAAACTGTTCTGGAGGGCCCATTTCTCTGCTTTGTGAGAGGATCCGTTTCTGCTGGAAGGAAGGTGAGAGGCCCTGAGATAACAGCAGGGGCTTCCGTCTGAAGCAGCAGCTCCTCGCGCTGACGTCAGGCACTCTGGGCTGGATGGATGGTTGGAGGGGCCTGGCTTGTACATGTAGGATGCTCAGCAGCATCCCTGGCCTCTGCGGCTGCTGGTGTCTTCCCAAGTTGTGATGGTCAGCAGGTCTGCAGACGCGGCCCTGCACCCCCATGCAGAAGGCCGGGCCTATAGACTCCAACCCCAAGGGCAGCTGCAGGAGAGGCGAGTCCGCTTCTGATATGCTGCTGCTCCTTCTTGCAAGGATCTGCTGGAGGTGCCGATGCAGCAGCCAGACTCAAGGGCAGAAGGGGGTGGTGTGTTCCCCACCCATACCGCCTGGTGGGGACAGGGGACCCATTCGCAAGATGACTGTAGGCAGCTGGCTTTCTGGAGCATCTCTCCATGACACACCCAATTTGAATCCACGATAGACTTCTCTCTCTTTCTCGAGCAGGCTCATAGCCGCTGGTACTATCCCCTGAACCCCCTGAGGATCATGTGTGCTCCTGAGGGCATAGTGTGAAGGAGGGAGCTGGAGCTCGGAGAGCCAATGAGGCAGGAGGCATAGGGTGGAGGAAGTGTGGTGGTCAGTGGGCAGAGTGGACAAAGCTGAGGGGGCGTGGTCACACCCAATGGCATCTGTTATGACTTGTGGGCTGCTCAACAAGATGTCAGGACTCCAACTGAGATTTAAAGCAGCAGGTTTATTGGCAAGAAACTGGTGCACCAGGCTACCCAAGTCAAGAGGGCAAGGGCGACCTTGAACAGTTTCTGTGACAACTTTTTATAGGGCAAAATCACTGCTGCCCCCCACTGTGAAACAAGCAAGCAGGTGTAGGCATTCCATTAACTGCAGGACAAGCTCCCATACTACGGTTTCCAATAGTGCTGACATCCATCCTCTATCAGGAGGACAATGCTGGTGTCCATCATCCATCAGGTGGACAAGATGGTTGCCAGGAACAACCAGGAATTAGGGGAGGTAGAACCAGGCTGTTGGACAAGTCAGCCATGGCGGGGACTTTCCGCCGAGGACAGGGAGAGGACACTGGCATCAACATGGAGGTTTTAAACAAAATGGCGTCACTTTGGTTCGTCTGTTTCCAACAGTGCCAACAAGTCAGGGGCTAGAATGTTTGGGTTTTATTCTAGCTCATTGGAATGGTGGAGGGTTTCAAGTCTAAAAGGAATGAGCTGTGAATTATGTCTAGAAAGATGTCCTTGCCTACTTCCATGTGAACTGGAGGATGGATTATATGAAAGCCAGGGTTGTGGTGTAGACATGGACTGGGCAGACAGTGTGGGAGTCCTGGGGAGAGGCAGGGATGCTGGAAACTGGCAACATGTGGCTGGCCCATCCCTGGAAGGTGGGATGGTCTGGGATGCTAGTCTCTGACTAGTGGAGGAACAAGCATGTCTCTGCCTCGAGGGGCAGGAGCTATGATGGCATTGGACTTTGCCATTAGGTGTACACTTTAGTGATCTGGGAACTGGAGGGAGGGGAGTTAGTTGTTAGGGGTCACGTGTGGAATGCAGAAGAAATGAGAGTGAAGAGATGGATAGTGATCTGTGAGGCCAGCCCACAGAACGGGGATCCTGGGAAGCATGTCCAGGTCCAGCTTTAATGAAGTTGTGATACACCTTATATGCCCCAGTAAGGAAATGTTACAATGATGTCATGAGGAAGGAGCAAAGCGCACATGACAGGCAGCAGGAAGGATGCAGGGATGGGTGACAACAGGAGAATTTACCTGTGGGGGCAACAGTCATTACTAATAGCTCATGTGTCTCTTGGGACATTCCAAAGAGGTTAGGAAGCTGGGTGACAGGTGAGAGACATGCTGTTGCCCACCCTCTAGTGTGCCAGAGGGGGCTAGAGAGATAGAAGGTTTCCTGTTATCTGAAGCACCATCTCTCTACCTGCTTCCACGTTCCACAGTTAGTTGGTTACTGGTGTGTATTTTTAGGAATCTGGGTGCACCTGCCGTCTTCCTGCAGACTTCGGCAACTTCCCAGGGGTGACTCCAGGCACCTTGCTACCCCGGAGCTCATGACCCAGATTTTCAAGGCCTGAGCTGTCTGTTTGTGTTGCATGTATTCCCGCCAGTTCTGCCTCAGGCGCACACACAGCGGTCCCCTTTTCCCGGGCCCCCTGCTGGTTTCATCACAGCCTTGTCTGGGCATTGCCAGGTCCCTGCTGTGGCCCCTGAGGTGGTAAGATAAAGACCTATTCATGCTTGGCAATGTGACCTTCCCACCTGGAGACAAAGCAACCTTTCACTAGGCTGGAAGAAGACACAGCCAAGCTGTCGTGATTATTTATTTTCTCACTTCAATGCCTACCGCTCATTTAGTTTTGACCTCTTTGTTATGACATCAAGTAAGAAAAACATCATCAAGCTTAAATCCCAAGAGCATTAAGACCCAACAAGGGTGGCCTGTTTAACTCTTAGGTAGCCAGTGGAGAGTATTGCACGGAGTTCACTGTCAGTGCTCTGTCTGACAAGGGTGGGTGGAAAGGAGCCGCTAACATGTAAGAGCTCTTGAAGTCACACACAGTGTCCTGGGGCTCCTAGTCTTCTGCCCATCCTCTCCCAGAGTCCACCTTGGGGAGTGGGAGCACTGGCATCTATGATCATACTTCTGTCACATCCCACTGGCAACTCCCTTGAGGGAAACAGTAGTACCGGACCTCCTGTGCATAACATCAGCAATTCTGAGCAACAGTTCAGCACCTCACAGGTCAGTTATTGACTGTGACTGCTGCTAGGTGACCCTGGGATCCTTCACCCCAATCCCCCCTCCCACCATACTCTGCCGCCACTGTTGTTTTCATTTCTTCCTTAAGACACTCCCACAGCTCCCAATCGAGCTCCAGAGACGGCTGTCATGTTGTCCCGTTGGGTCCTGGATGCTCAGTCTCTGCTGTCTGTCTTCTCCGATTTTGTGCATGAAATCCCCGCGGATATGCACCAGCCCCCAGCCCTCCCCATGCTGCTGCCGCCTTTCTGGGGTGTCTTCACAGCGTGCTTTAAATCTAAGCCCCTTCAGTCTGCTGATGCTGTGGACAAACTGGCCCCATACTTTGCATCCCTGGCCACACCACCTTCTTCTTTATAGTTCAGTTTCCCCATATGTGACCGTCTTTCACATACATCTTCGAAGCCCGGGACTGTCCCCTAACTTGTAATCCTTACTGGAAGGGCTGTTGGCTCTGGACAAAGGAATCTCTTGCTAGTTTGAATCATCTTGGGCAGGGCAGGACCCCAGGCCCTGATGACCACCCCAGACACCCACACTCTGCCAGCGCTGATCGGCTTCGTGGACTAACATCTTACCAAAGTCTTGACTGCAGCGCCTGCTGGAACTTACCTTTCACTTACTAGCCTGTTAAATCAGAGCGCACGAAGCATCTGGGAAGGTTAGTGGGAAACAGTTGAATTCCTGGTGCTGCCTGTTGGCACAGAAAGCCAAGCAGAAGAGACAGGAGCTGCACGTGGAAGTGCTTTGAATCTTCACATCACTGGCCATTGATCTGAGAGGAGGGTGAGCACAGCAGCCTGAACAAACTGTTCTGCCATCTCATCTCATGTTGGCCTTTTTCTTTTTTTTGTATATGTTTTTAATTATTTATATATGTATATATACATATATACATACATATGTATGTATATAATTACATCATTGTGTACCCCGGGGTTTTCCCATTTCTTTGACACCCATTAATCATCTTAATCTTTTGTGCCCTCTACCTCCCCTGTTTTCTTCCTCCCTGCCTCTCTTGCTCTCTGGTTTGGTTCTGTTGGTTGTTTCCAATTAATCTTATTCGCTTGTTTTTTTCCTATATCCTTCATAAAAGTGAGACCATCCCATATCTCTCTTTTTCTTTTTTTTCAAGTAATGTTTGAATTTTTTATTGCAGTAACATTGCTTTACCATATTGCCTATGATTTAGAGACTTAGGATCACACCATTCAGATGCATGTTATCACACCGCACTTACTACCAAAGCACAAGAAAGTGATCAAACTTAACAGAAAAACAACTTAATCTGACAGTACACAAATTAGGAAGAAATGTTGACGTATCTTCATTCTGATATAAGCATATAAAGGATATAAGATGATTAAAAACAGTAATGTCGGCATGGGAGAAAAACAGGGAGATTGCAGATGTGCAAAGATACTGACATAGCTTAAGATACATTATACAACAAATTTAATCATATCTCCTTTTTCTGAAGAATTATATAGAAAATATAAGAAATTTCTAAATAAACATATAAACATTGGATGAATTTTAACTTCTATCTCTTCTGCCTACCACTCATATCTCTCTTTTTCTTTCTGGCTTATTTCTGCTAACATGAGTCCTTCTAGCTCCAACCATGTTGCTGCAAATGGCATATGTTTGTCCTCTTTGCTGGATGCGTAATATTCCATTGTGTAATTATATCACTTTTTTTCAGCCAATCATCAGTTTGGGGGCATTTGGGTTGGTTCCATATATTGGCAATTGTAAACAGAGCTGCAATAAATATGTGAGTATAGGTGTCCTTTTGAATTAGTGTTTTCATGTCCTTTGGGTAGATTCCCAGTAGTGGGATTGCTGGGTTGAATGGTAGTCCCACCTTCAATTGTTTGAGGGTCCTCAATACAGTCTTCCATAGTGGCTGGACCAGTTTGCATTCCCACCAGCACTGTAAGAGAGTTCCTTTTTCCCCACATCTACACCAACACTTGTTGTTGTCCATTTTATTTATATGGGACATTCTTACTGGTGTGAGATGGTAGCTCAGTGTGGTTTTAATTTGCATTTACCTGATTAATAATCAGGGATGTGGAGCATTCTTTCATATGCCTGTTGATATCTGTATTTCCTCTTTGATGAAGTATCTTTTAGTTCTCCCCATTTTTTGCTTTGTTTTTGTTGAGTTGTGTGAGTTCTTTGTGGATCTTTGTTATCAGACCCTTATCACTTGTCTGGAGGGCAAAAATTTCCCTCCAGTTGCTTGGGTTTCTTTTTGTTTTGTTTATTGTCTTTTTTGCTGTACAGAAGCTTTTTACTTTGATGTAGTCACAGTTGTTTATGTTTCCCTTCATTTCTTTTGCTATCATGCTGGCCTTTTTCTAATAACTTAGACAGAGATGACCATGAGCCCATCGGAACAGCCCATCACAGCTGATAGCCCTGTATTCAAGTCCATCAGCTTCCTAGCTGATGATGTCAAGGCCTGCATTCCTTCAGGCTTCATGGAGCAGGAAGCTCAAAATGAGAGCTTAGTTAAAAGAAAATGTCAGGAGGCTGGGCATGGTGGTGCATGCCTGTAAGCGGCAGTGTAGGAAGCTGGAGCTGGGTCCAGGGATCGTGGTTCGAGTCCCGCTTGGGGCAACGTAGTGAGACCTAGTTCCAAAAAAAATAGCTGGGTGTGGTGGCGGGAGCCTATAATCCTAGCTACCTGGGAAGCTGAGGCTGGAAATTGCTTGAGTCCGTGTTCCCCTGGGCAATGTGAGCCTGCGGCTCCACAGGTAAAAGTACCAAGACCTAGTCTCAAAAAAAAAAAGAAAAAGAAAAGAAAAAAAAAAGATAATGTCATCAGTCATATGGTGGGTCTACACAGATTGTGCTAGCATAGGGCCCTCCCTCCCAGTCCCTAGCATTATCAAACAGATAATCAGGGTCCTTAAAAGTAAAGATTGATATTGATAAATTTAGTTTATTCCTGGTTGTCTCCTAGGGCAGAGGGTGTCCCTGCTATGTGTCAACTTCTTAGCTTTTTCCCTTAAAAATCAACTAAGTAAATAAAGTGTTTTTGTTTTTTTTGGCTATAAAACAATTTTAATTTTATTTTTTAATTTATACATATATATATTTCACATCAATCACATCATTGTGGTCCCTGGGGGTCCCCCACCACCTCCTCTCCCTGGCCACTCCAGATGGTCCCCTCCCCCAGTTGTGTACTTTCATTTGGTTAGTTCCATATATTAGTGAAACCATTTGGTTTCTGTTTTTTTCCTTCTGATTTGTTTCTGCCAGTATAATTTCTTCTAGGAACATCCATGTTACCAGAAAATCATCAAGTTTGTCATTTTTTATTGATGAGTAATATTCCATTGTGTATAATATACCACATCTTTTTCATCCAGTCATCTTTCTTGGGGCATTCGGGTTGTTTCCAAGTTCTTGCAATTATAAATAGTGCTGCAATAAACATCTGAGCACAGGTGTCCCTTTGTACCCACATTGAGGTCTCTTTTGGGTAGATTCCCAGAAGAGCAATTGCTGGGTCAAATGGTAGTTCCATTTTCATTAGTTTGAGGGTCCTCCGCACTGCTTTCCATAGTGGTTGGAGTAAATAAAGTGTTTAATTAAATTTATAGATGAGACCAAACACTAATGAAAGACATCATTAAAAGTTATCTTTTAAGCATCACTGCTCATTAGAACTGCATTTGAAGTCTCCACAGGTGACATGACATGAACTCCAAGATATCCCACAGGGGAAATAGGAAAGTAGGGAGCTATATGACATTAAATGGACAAAATGCCCATAATTTTGAAGCCAGGTAACGGGCATGTGGGGGTCAGGTACTAGTCTTTACAAGAAAGTCTGTTTCAATTGCCACATGAAAAGATGAGTGAAAGTGACTGTTAAAATTTTCTCTAAAAATTTCTTTCTCCTACATATGTTCTGTCTGGTTAGGGCTTCTGCCTCTTACCACTCATTTCATTGGCTTCTACCTGTACTTTAGGGTTTAAAAAAATAATTTATTTATATAGATTTCACATCATTTTAATCCCCTTATGTGATGCTTTGGCCAAGGTTCTATGGTCTTCCTAATGACAGGATTCAAGGTGCTGTGTCCTTTAATCCACACTGCCTACAAGAAACTACCATGTGCCACTGACTACCTTTTTCATCAATGTGCTTCCCTAGCTACCTGATAGGACCTTGAAAGGCAGAGATTTAAAAAAAAAATTGCTGGCAACAGTTCTCAAATAATATCTATTGGACTGTTCCCAGTTCAAAACCCCACTTGGACAAACTGTAATAAGCTCTCTATCTAACGATCAAAAAAAAAAAAATCCTTATACCACCAGGGCAATGTAGCCACAAGCAGACTATCAGTTACAGATGTGGATTGTGGTGTTTCTTTAAGTCTATCTTTGTGTCTCTGTATTTTCTTACCTACTATCTTCTTCATGTGAGGTATACAGTGGTGGATCAGATGGTGTTTGTTGACTGAGGCAGAGTGTCATGTTCAAGGACAAAGCACAGGGCTTGACCTGGTGCACTCTACTTCACCTTCGTAATCCTCAGCTTCCTCATGTGAAAAATGGGCATTATTATAATAGTATTGAGCCCCCAGATTTGCAGTGAGGATGAGTTAATGCCTGAGAGAAACAACTAAATGCCTTCTTATAAATACTAGCTATTATTTGTAGCCAACAAGTTGTGGACTTATCTCTAAAGACCATTCACTCTTATTCTGCATTTAGAACTTGCATTTGGAAATGCACTCCTAGCATCAAATGCTCATTTTACAACATTCTAGTCTAAAATTCTGTTGATAGCTTTTTGTTCCGATATTTAGATGTTTAGGTCACATCATTATCTTCTCTGCTTATACCCACCCATCAGCTAGACTCTCTTGGACAGTTTCAAAGCATGTAAGGAGGGACGGGATTGCAGATGAGTGCCTCACACTTGTAATTTTGACTCGTTGGGCAGGTAACCAAAGCTTAGGCAAACACTCTCTCTTCTCGAACTGTCCTTTTTTTTTTTTTTTTTTTGCAAAGCTCAAATTCAAGTGCTAATGACAGTCTTTCAAAACGATTAATTCCAAAAGACCAATTTTATGTACTTTATGTTCATCCTAGAACGGTATAAAATGTTACAGTATAATTATGCCTGTGTAAAATATATCTATGGGCAAATATCTCTGAAGGAATGATCTCCAAAGTATTAACGGTTCTGTCACTCAAGTAACATAACGAAGGGCTGTTTTCTTCTCTTTCTATTTTACATCTCATGTTTTCCAAATTTAGTGTGATAGCCATTTCCCACTTTAAAATGAAAAACCTATTAGCATCTTCTTTTCTCAAGTGCATCTCTCTGGAAGGCTTTTTTTCCCTCTAGGTTAGTAAAAATTTGGAGTTGATTTCAAGCTGTTTGGTTGTGGAGGTGTAGGAGTTCTGAGTCTTTGTTTTCTCATGGTGTGTGGTTGTTCATTTGTCCAGTGACACCACTACTGATCGTCTTGGACTTGTGGGTGAACAAGAACAAAGATTAACAGATGAAGGTGCATCTCCTTATATATCTCAGTCTCTTTAAGGTGGGTGTGTAGGGCATAGAGTGGACAGAGAAAGATTCTTTTGACTTGTACGTAGTGTAACTTAGTTTGCAACTAGCCTTTTCCCAGTGCTTGTCTTATAGGTGTTGGGATGATCTGGGGAACTGGCCATCATTTCCAGGGGATCAGCAGAGCACTGTCCTTTTCATTTTGTCTTATGGCAGAAGATAGCAAGGGGCAGATCAGTGGTGTCAGTTGAAGGTCCCAAAGGTTCCAGCTAGTGTTTCAACAACATAAAAGGCAGCACAGATGCCGAAGAGTCTCTACACAGTAAGACTTGCAAATTCAATGATCTTTGAAGTATGATTCTAAACTGTCATTGTTGATTTCCAAACAAATCCAGATCCCTTCAAGGAGCACTGGAGAGGCCGTAGCTTAAGGCAGCTGCCTTTACAGGGTGTGGGGGACACATCAGTCCTTGGTGGTTTGGGGTTGGTGTACTTTCTAAACGGTCTCTCTGGTTTCACTCAGGTTACACTGGAGAGCTTTGCCAAGCCAAGATCAACTACTGTGTCCTCGACCCTTGCAGAAATGGAGCTACTTGTGTCTCGAATCTTGGAGGATTCAGCTGCCAGTGCCCGGAAGGTGAATATCATCCCTCGGACCATCTTGCCTTTCCTGTTTCATGTCACCTGCTAGTTCATGAACTGTGTATTTTAAATTTCTGAAAACCTCTTTACAAGAGAGCTTCCTCTTTTGTCCCATCTATAGAACGTATATATATAACTACATATAGAACATATAGAACTATATATGTAATATATAGAACTATATATACAATATTGTATATTATATTTTATATGTAATATAATAGATATAAAATATAATATAATATATATTATGTATAAAATATAATATATTATATAGTACATAATATAACATATATAAAATATATGTATATAATATAGAACTATATATATAATACCTATATATATATACACACACTAGCTATTATCTGGAATAACTTGAAAGTTCTGTTTGAATAGTAGACATAATTCTGTGATTATTGTTTATACATTGAATATGAACAACTAATGCAATGAATTTTTTCTAATTATGAAGTTTCGCTTGTCAAGGTTCCTATTTTGTTAAGTAATTTCATTTTTGATACCAGTTCACAAAAAAAATTTTTTTAAATAAAAGCTACCTGCTTTTGTTTTTAAATCAACTTTAGAATGTTCTAGAACATCGCAGTCTCCTAAAGAGCCTAATCTTCAGTATTACTTTAAGAACACAATTTTATTGTTGAACTAGTTTCATCTGAACAGACAGATAATCACAGCCTTTGAGCTGGAGGTCAAGGAAGACTTTTGTACTTGAAGGAAGGTTAGTTCTTATTTCTGCTTGGAGGGATGCTATGGCAGGGATTACTTTAAACCTTTCATGTTGTAAGGATAACACAGTATTGGAAAGTTTTTCTCCTTAAAACCCGTCTATAAGCTCCTGAGCTATAGACTTGATGCTGAGGACTATGTAAAGTAGAATGACATCCTCTGTGAGGTGGGATGGAGAGTCTGAGTGTGGAAGAACACTTCCGTTGACAAAGTCACCCTCAGCTATTAGCTGAGAAGCGGGGGGTGGGGAGTGGCGCCAGATAGACAGGGGCTAGTAAAAGGCCCCCAACCCAAGGGGGCGTGGTTGCTGGGAGTGGCCATTGCGGTCAGCAGTGTCTCATCATCCTCTTTGATGTGTGAAGACCTGAGAGGTTTGAAGACCCAAGAGCCAGAGAAGTGTGTGCTGTTGCCTGGCTCCTACTCCCAGGCAGGGCAGGAGTAGAGGGCTATGCCAGCCTTGTTGACCCCTCTCTAGTGGGTGCTTGTGATCAACATGCTTATGATCATGATGGCATTCAGTGTATTCGAGATCTCACTCTTTACCCCCCACATGTTGTCGAAACTGATATTGGGACAAATGGGGGCAAAAGCCACTAGCTAACAAACCACAGGTCCGCTTCACCCATGTGAAGCAGTTCCACTCAAATGCAGTTCAACCACAGGGTTTTATTAACAAGGGAATTTAACAGGGAAAAGGAAAAGTTCTCAGTGCCACAAGTGGCCAGGTATCTTACCCTAATACCTTTTAGTCCGAAAGCCCCAGACACATGTCAAGATGGTGCCCTTTGCCCTTCCTAACCTGAGGCAGGCACTCTGCAAAGTCCAGTCCTTCTCAGGAGTCTTCTCTTCACTTCTCCAGAGTTCCACGCTACACCTACACCGCTTCTCCAAGGTGCTTCAGACTTCTTTCACAGTTGCTGATGCACAAATCAGCTTTCCAAATCCCTGGCCATCTCCAGGTACCAGCTCACTATGCCGCCTTGCTGCAGTGCCACATTCTCCACACCAGCTCCTCTTCTGCTGGTCACCATGACTCCTTGCCACCTCCAGCTCACTCTTCAGGGAGTTTTCCCTGGCCAGGCCACGTGGGCCTGTTCTCTCAGTCCGCATTCTCCTCTCCTTCCTTTCCTTTTCTTCCTCTCCTATCCTTGCTCCTTTCTTTTATCTGCCTTTTGAGGCATCTCACTTTGTCTCACATGACTTTATCTCTGACCACCCACCCTGGTATTTTGGTGACAAAAGAATTTTCAACTATGTCACTACTCTGTATCAAAACCATAAGAGAGATGACTGTGAGACTAGTTCTTGTGGAGACCCATCACAGAGCTCCATCTACAACATCTCAGGGACCTGGGGAACCAAACCCCTGGTCCAGAGCTCTGTCCAGTGGCTTTAAAACCTGGGTCTCTGAGGGCTTGTGTGGTTCTCTTGTCCTTTCTCAGTGACCTGTCAAGTCCACATTCTCCAGATAGCTCCTGGGAAAAAGGGGCTGATGTAGGATGGAAAAGATAAGGCCAACTCCCCGGTAGTCTTTGGATGGACCCTTTCATGCCACAGCCTTTTCCTTTCAGCTCCCCCGGGTTCTGCAGGAGTCTGCAGTGTTTGGAAGCCTCATCCAGCTGGCACCCGCCATCTTTAAAAGCAGCCACTTTCCCTGGTTGACTCTTGGGGGTCGGTTGTGGAAACTAATATTTATAGAGCGCTTTACACTTTCCGGCCCCTGTCTCCAGGGCCCTTTCCCAGAGGCCATGCTGTGAAAACAAGTCTAAAAAAGTGTCTTAAATTTATTCTGGAGTTCTGAGCATGCCCTTGACCTTTGCCTACTACCTTTTCTTTCTTTCTCCCAGTGATCGACATTTTGTCATGTTTACTTTATATGCATGTATTTGCATATGTTGGTATTTTTTTTTTTTTTTTGCCAAGCAATTTGAAAGTAAATTATAGACCTTGCAATGCTTTGTCCTTAAGGATACCTACCATTTATGTATTCTGAACCTCTGGACATTCCCCTTTGTATTGCTAACGCCATTATCCTGCCCAAGAAAATGAATAATTATTTCCTTTCTGACCCCTTTTCATTTTTCCCTTGAAATGTTACTGCTGGTTCTGTCTGTCCTATTTCTCTTTGAGGCTGGGAAGTGTATTTTATTCACTTCTTCTGTCACCTGCTCCCAACACCCTCACCAGGGAACATATCTCTCCTTACTTTACATGATCCTCTTATGTGAGTTTACATTGCTTTACATTTTCTCCTTATTTGGCACATTTGTTAAGTTAGTTTAAAAGCCACCACTTAGCTATCACTCACGATGTCTGCCAACTCATTTGATGCTCAACAATTTCATGAAGCTGATGCCATTAATATTTTCCCATTTAACAGGTTGGGAAACAGAGGCACATGGGAGTTAAGTGTCCTGTGGGAGATCGCATGGCTGGAAATGTAAACCCAGGTCACTTGGCACTAGATTTTTTAAAATCTCTTTATTTAATTAATTTTAACTGCTTTCTGTATTTTTTTTTTTTAAATTGAGATACCAATTTACTATACTGTGTATGATTTCGGGGACTAGGTTCACAGCTCTTCAGAGGTGTATAACCCCAGCACCCCCATCTCTGAAGCATCCCTGTCACCCAAGCACCCACTGGCTTCACACCCCAGTTCATGGGACCTCCTCGCCTCCTCACCTTCCTCTCCCCCTTTAGCCATTCTGATTCTGCAGACTTCTGGGTTTTGTTTTGGTTTAGTCTGGTGTGTTTCTTGATTTTATTTCCTTATATTCCACATATAAGTGGCATATAGCTGCTATATCTGTTGCTACAGATATTCATCTTTTCCCTTTTGACTCAAATAACTTAGCATAATCCCTTCTAGTTCTTTCCATGTTGTTGCTAAATGGCAAGATTTTCATCTTTTAAATAACTGAGTAGTAGTTTGTCACATATATAGATCCCATGTTCTTTATCCACTCATCCCTTATTAGGTTCCACAAAATATTTCCATAGTGAGCTGTTGTAAATAGTGCTGTAGTGAGCACAGGAATGTACCTGTCCCTTTGAATAAGTTGGTGCTAGAATTCTTAGCCATTGTCCTGTCATCTTTAACCATCTCTGAATATATTCTTTAAAATATATTTCATTTTGTGTATTTTAAAGGCTTATCGAAAAGATATACAGAAAATATGAATACTTATTAATATTGCCTACATAGAAATATTAGCATTAATATAATATAGAGAAGAGATTATAATTGTGAATATTATAAAGTTGATTGGATTATACAACTTCTAAATGTCTCTGCTAAAAATTTTTACATTTGGAAAAAGCTAGAACTTTTTCCTTCTTTTTTTTTCCCTTTCACAAAATCTCTCCCTGATCAGGAAGCTGTTAAAACTGGGTTTTCCCTCTGGATAGTTCTTTCAGCACCTGCAAGTTGATAACCTTGCTCTTTTCCATCCTTTTCATCTTCATTTGATTTCCTTCTAGGGTCCTTATGTATCTGATCTTGGCCAAGTCCTTGGAGGCTGAAATGCTTCCTGGGTACCTGAGTCTTTGACTTTTGTTTCCTTTTTAACCTCTTCCCAAAAGTTCAAAGTCAGGCAGACCCAAGAGTCAGCTTGCGCTGTAATTATCACTTAAACTCTGCCCCTGGAAGCTGTGGCTTTGCTTCCACGCAGGCTTTTATCCTTCACGAATGAGTTTTGTCTTTCCTTTGAATTTTTATTCAATTTCCACTAGGCCCCTACAGAAAAGGGTAGTTTCCAATTCTGGTTACAGTGGGGATGAAAAGGAGTGAAAGGGAGCATGTTATGGGTGTGGTTATCTTTAACTCACTTAATGATAACAAAGATTAGTCACTGACGTGTATTTATTTCCTGTGTGTTTTTCTTTACATCACTATTATCTTTATGTCTAATAGAAGACACCAAGCTTTCTACATTTTAATGCATTTTAGTCCAGAAGACGTCTTATTGGATATATGTATGAGCACTGCTCATTGGCATATAATATAAATGTTCAAACATATAATAAACAAGATTTAAATTCGTAGATGACTAAAATCGGAATATGGCTATCTGGCTGTCATCTTTGCTTCTGCACCTCTGTTTTCACCCCCCAAGCCCCAAGATTTTGATGTAGAATACCACATAAGGACATGCTAATGGTGATTACTCATGTGATTATCTGCCATCCTCATAGTGATGAAAACTCTGAATGGAAGCCTCATTCTCTGTTCTCCATGGGTGGCCTGCCATGGAGGCCACAGTTAATAGAGCCTTATCAACTTCTTGCCATCTACCTGTGGTGGAAGGCAGCTGGGAGCCAGAGATCGGTGACAGTGTGTGACTTCACACACTATTTTAAGAGAATATTATTCTATGCACTATATTTCAAGACCATTCATAAAGACATTGACTGGTGCTGCATTGTCCAACCAGATGGTAGAGGCCTGGGTCTGGAGTCAGTGTTCTTGCGTTGCTATAATGGGGGCAGATATCCTGACCAGGTGGGCGCTCTAGTCTTTTTGTCCAGTGACCGTTAGCATCTATGTCCTAGACCTTTTGATAGAAAACACCTTCTGAACGTGGACATTTACTGTCCTCTCTGGAGGTAAGTAGACTTGGGTCTGGACCCTAGGGAGATGATGAAGTGGAGACTGGATTCATGAAAAATGTGGGTTTTTTTTGGGGGGGTTCACACTGCTTGAGTATGAATATGGACCCATTTCTTTCCCTTCCTTCCTTCCTTCCTTCCTTCCTTCCTTCCTTCCTTCCTTCCTTCCTTCCTTCCTTCCTTCCTTCCTTTTTCTTTTCACTCATTTTATTTTACATTGTTAAACACCTCAGGGTTCTCTCACCACTTTATCACCCGTGAGCCATCGTCTTAGTCTTTTGTGCCCCTCCCACTCCTGCTTTCCCCCCTTCATGCTCCATGCTTCAGTTTTGCTGAGAGTCAGTTTTAAATTTCCTTGTCTGTCTGTTTGTTTTCCCTTTATCCCTCATATAAGTGAGGCCATGCAGTATTTCTCTTCTCTTTGTGGCTTATTTCTGCTAACATGATTCCTTCTAGCTCCATCCATGTTGCTGCGAATGGTATAAGTTTGTCTTTTTTGATTGATGCATAATATTCCATTGTGTACATAGACCACAGCTTTCTGACCCATTCATCTGTTTTGGGGCATTTGGGTTGTTTCCATATCCTGGCTACTGTAAATAGCGCTGCAATAAACATCCAGGTACAGGTGTCTTTTTGGATTAGAGTTTTCGTAATCTTTGGATATGGACCCACTCTTTCATAGATCTTTGCTTTTCTTCATTTTTCTCACTTACAAAGTGGGGGTGACACTTGTGTACACTTTATAAATTGATGTGAAGAACAGAAAAAGTCTCAGCTTTGTAGTTGGTGAATCTTCAAGACTGAATAAATGTTGAGATGGCGATGAGGATGAGGATGAGGGTGATGAGGATGATGATGATGATGAAGATGATGATGATGATGATGAGGAGGAGGAGGAGGAGGAGGAAGAGGAGGAAGAGGAGGAGGAGGATGTCACTTTGGTAGGGTCAAATAATTTTTATTTCTTCCAGCCAGTTTTCTTGTTGTCAAACAATCAGGGTTGACTATGAAATTCAAAAGACCCTATTCCTAAAAGTCTTGGATTGAAATCGAGTCTAGGCATCCCTCACCAAGTCAATCACTCCATCCTGTTTTAATAATGTTTACAGAGAAAGGTTACATAAGCTCCAAGTGACTTTCAGGAAGGTCTAGGTCTAAGACTTAATGTTGATCTAAGTCAGAACCCACTGGAACAAGCTCCAAGGGTTTATCCAAAGGAGTTTTGTTTTGCTACATTTTATAACCTCAAATACTGTAGCCCAGCAAATTCTTCTGTTCCAGTCATATGCCAGAGGCAATGCTTTTCATCTCCAGGGAATAGTCACACATGCCACAAAAATTATCTCTGAGAAAGTGTGCATCGCTCTTTACTGTGTGGGCACGCCACACAGTAAAGATTTAGGAATCCTATAGTCCTGAGACTTGGTCATTTTTCCCCCAACATCATGATATGTCTGACTTTGCTGAAAACACTTGTTTGGGACCATGTCAATCGCAGGAATTTACATAAGAAATGTGCAACATGTCCTCATAAAGTTACCAGGCCTGAGTAAAAGAATGCTCTTAGTCTTTTTAAAATTTCATTTTATCCTTAAATCACCCCTTTATTTGGGAACTACAGCAGCTGAAATCCTTGAAGTTCCAAGTGGGATATAATTTCACCTTTTGGAAGCAGAGCAGAATATGAAGCTTAATAAATCTGAGGCCGATTTTATTTCTGTTTGGGGCATGCTCATTAATTTTTAATTTACAGCTAGGTTCATATTTCTTTTCATTCTTTCCTGTTTTGTTTTTATTTTTCACATAGCACAGTGTCTCTGATATGATTTAAATAAATAAAAATACTGCAAGGAATCTTGTCTGCTGGCTTCTCTTAGCAGAGGGCTGAATTATGGTCTTGTCACTCTCTGCTAGCTCTGTTTTCCTCTTGGAGCCTTTTTAAGGCCATACAGAGCTCGAAGAGGGCAGTGGAAAGTGAATTTAAAAAAAAAGTAACGATAACTTGCTGCTTCTTTTTCTTTTTAAAGACATAGTCTATACCTAACAGGTCTAAGAGACTCTTATTTCCCAAGATACGTGTCTTTAACGGCACGTGACCACAATTTAACATTCTTAAAACTCGTTAGCTTTGAACTTAAGGGGTACGTCTTGGGCTGTGACTTACTTTTTGTCTTGTGACTCACAGACATCCCAGTGGCACCAGGTGACATTAACAACAGGGAGACACCTGTCCCTGTTGAATGCACCTGTTGGTTTAGCTGTGTTTGGATCTGAGGTTGTTGGTCAGCCTAGCTTCACAGGTAGCATCTGGATTGGAGTCTGTATTGAGCCACTTGCGACTTGGTGACCTTGTGATCGCATATTCCCCATGCCTCATTTGCTGCATCTGTGGAGGGAGAGTGCTGTCAGTATTGACCTCATGAGGTCATTGGAAGGGTGAAGTGAGCAAACCGTGCTTAGGACAGGGCTGGCAGGAAGGAAGGGATTTACACGAATGTCCTTGTTGAGTCCCCACAGCGACTGAGGCTGCAGGAGGGCTGCCATGGGAAACCTTCCTGTCCTTGTAGCACTTACTTATGTACCTGTGAGTTGCTTGTTGGGTAAGTAAATGTCTCAGAACTGTTATAACTTTGTCACTTCAAATGAGTGGAAACCACAGTCCAGGTGGATTCACCAGTGTCATCAGGTGACCCTCACTGGTCTGACTCCATGCAAACGTCATAATCCCAGCAGGGAGATTTCCTATCTCATCTGAGCTGGTTGCTTTTGTGCCCCATTCAGCATGGTTCAGGGGTCATGCAGAGATCCGGGCAGAGCTTATATACAGAATTTGAGGGTTCCTTTTCCTTTTTCTGAGCTTTTCCTTTTTCTGAGCCTCTCCCTTGCTCCAGTGGTGAGTCTGTCTCCGGCTCCTTTCCAAGCCTCTGTGTTTGGAAAGCAGGTTGACTGCCTGTGTCTTCCTCTCCCTGGGAGGCTGCCTGCCTGGAGGGACACCCCAAACATGAACTCACCCCACACTGCTGGTGCTTCCATCTGACTTCCCTTCAAACCCATTTGCTTTAGGTTACTTTCCACAGACGTCAGGTAGGTTTTGTTGTTGTTGTGGGGAGTATGTGTATGGAGATGACTGTTATTATTTGTGGGGCCATTTTCTGGCTAAAAACTCACTTCTCATCAGAAGCAGACTGGCCAGCTGGTTGTTCTTAAGAGCAGCAGCAAAGATCCTTTACAGTAGAAATGCTAGAAGTAAATAAAATTTTTATTTTTCCCTGAAGCAGAAATCATTTTCTTACACATCTCCCTCTTTAGACCCCAAGAATCAGTATAGTTTAGAGTAAAATTTTTGTTGAACTTGGACCAAAATACCATGGGGTGTGGTCCTGGGTCGTAGTCTTAACTCATCTGGTTAAGTATCTGAGTCCTCCAGGCCTCTCTGAGAGCTGCAGTCGAGGAGAAAGCTCCAAGAGGCACAAAGCAGTTGAAAGCATTAGTGTGGTTTTTCTACTGCTTCTCTGCTGGGTTAAATAAACCTTCCTTCAACTCTGTGTTCCGAGCCTGGTTCTCATCTCGTGTGATCGTATATCGTGCTGATAACAGGCAACTGAAGACAGATACTCAATGCTTCACCTTATTAGTGGAGCCCATTTTTGAGCTCTTTCCTCCCTGCTATTGCCCATTTTATTTTATTGTAATTTATACAAAGCATTTGTCCTTTTTGCACAAATGACACTTAGAGCTTCCACTGTCATTTCTGTGTTCAGCGATCCTCCTGCACGCTGTGACCGAGGTTGCCTGCGGCCCATGGCCCACATTCATCACTGCCCTTGGCAGTGAACATGGCCCTGTTGACAGCCTATGACTTTATGGGGCATTTTAAATACTTGTAACCATTTCCTCCAGGTTAGTAGAGAAATCTATGCCCAGGTAAGCTCAAAGGGGATAAAGAAACATGTGTTTTGCAACCATCCCAATCTGGGCTGGTTCTTCATCGGCTCTAGCAGCTAAAGCAGATTGTTGGGACCCTTAGCATCATCTTCACGGGACTTTCAATAGTGAACAGGGCAAAGAGCCAGCAGGGAAATGGCCACTTGAGTCCCCTTGAGTTTCCCTTTACCCCAGTGTGATGCCAGCTTTTTAGCCCCTTCCCAGATCTGCACACCTAGGCATGCATACACCCATTGGCCAGGTGTGTACAAACATGGGGAAGATGCAATGGCAGAAGCGTGGAAAAAACCTTGATAAACTCACTTACTCTGTAACATGCAACTCGGTCTCCAGGAGAGCTCTCTTTAAACTTTTAAGTGAAAATCTTTGAAGTCGTTTTTCAGAAGACCTGGAGCTCACTGTGCATGGTGTTTCAGAGGTCTCTCGCATCACTATTTTCCTGAACGATTCTTGGACAATGCAGTAGGTACTGAATCACATATGGTAGTTCTTCCGCCCCTGTGAAAGCTGGGAAAGCCCCAGCTTTCCCATTTCCTCCGAGACTCGGAACTGAGTTGGAATAGCCGTATTTTGCTTACATGTGGAAGGCCATCATCGAACTGACTTATAGGCAAATTTCTGTTGTTCATGTTGAAAGAAGGGCTGTGTGTTGCCCCTGATTCCCACCTGCCTGGACTTTTTCTGGTTGCTCTTTCTGTTGCTCTTGTCTCCTGCGGTCCACCCTGCACACAACAACTGGAGAGACCGCTCTTAAATGTAGACCTTGCATCTTCACCCCGTACTTTTTCTCTTGAAGTTTATTTTTTTATAAATTGATTGTACATATATGTATACATGTATATTGCATCATCGCCTACCCCGAGGTTCTCTCACCACCTTATCACCCATGAACCATCTTAATTTCTTGTGCCCATCCCTCCACCGATTTTACCCCCTCCCCCCTCTTACTCTATGCTTCAGTTCTGTTGATAGTTTCAGATTTTTCTTGTCCATGTGTGTGTTTGTTTTATCCTTATATCCCTCATATAATTGAGACCATCCAGTATTTCTCTTTTTCTTTGTGGCTTATTTCTGCTAACATGATTCCTCCTAGCTCCATCCATGGTGCTGCGAATGACGTTTGTCTTTTTTGATTGATGAGTAGTATTTCATTCTGTACACAGACCACAACTTTCTGACCCATTCACCTGTTTGGGGACATTTGGGTTGTTTCCACACCTGGCTGTTGTAGATGGTGCTGCAATAAACATCTGTCACTCCATACTTCGCACACCTCGGATGAGTCCCCATCCAAAGTGCAGTCCAGGACCTACCTGCCGCTGGCCATCTGTCCAACCTCCATGTCTCTCTCTAGTCATTGGCATCTTTCTCAAGCATGCCAGGGGCTTGGGGATTGACCTCCAGGGGGCGCTAGACACTCAGAGCACAATTTTACTAAAGTTTGCATCTGATGCTTCCTTAGCTGGAAACTTAAGGGTCTTGGAGATAATTCTCTCTTGTTATCCAGGGCTACCTTGGTAAGACAGCCTCCAAAATTCTCTGCCCCTTGCCTTCTTCTTTCCAATTATGTATCTTTTTGATTGTCTTTCATATCATAATGGATGGATGGATGCGATCACATCCATCCAACCATCCATCCATCCATCCATCCATCCATCCATCCATCCACCCCCCACCCATCTACCATCATTCTAAAAGCTGTGCTTGACACATGGTTGGTTTCAATTGGTGCAGGTCAGCTATAGCGTAGAATGTGGAAATAGGTTGAAAGATGGAGCTTCAGGTAAGAGGAACACCTCCTGTCTCTCTAGCCCCTTCTGGCACACTAAAGGGTGGGCAACAGCACATCTTGCCCCTGTCTCCCTGCTTCCTAACCTCCTTAGAATGTCTGAAGAGACATATGACCTATTAGTAATGACTGTTGCCCCCACAGGTAAATTCTCCTGTTATCACACATCCCTGCAGCCTCCCGACTGCATGTCACGTACACTTTGCTCCTTCCTCATGACATCATTGTAACAATTCCTTACTGGGGCATATAAGGTGTATCACAACTTCATTAAAGCTGGACCTGGACACGCTTCCCAGGATCCCCGTTCTGTGGGTTGGCCTCACAGATCACTATCCATCTCTTCTATCTCATTTCTTTTTCATTCACACATGACTCCTAACAATAGAATTGTGTGAAGGAATATGCATCTTCCTAACTGAACTTCTAAATTTCCAATGTTTATGACAATTAGTTTCATCCCTCCAGTTCCTCTGTAATGTTTTTATCCCTTTTATTTTTCCCTAGATTGTCTAAACTGGGGGAAAGCTGATTGAATGTCCCTCTATTTCCTAGTTATTTTTCCTCTTCCTGTCCTAGATCTAAATTTGTCCTTTTCTTCTGCTAACAAAACAGCCCCTACAGTGGTTTTTTTACTCTGAAGTGGATTTTCTTAGAAATTATTGTCACAGTTTAAATGGGATCGTCTTGAGTCTTTTCTCTTTGATGGTTGGAGAATAGCCTTTCCTAGATATTCTCCCTGGCCTTTTTATCTCGCATAACTATCTGCTTTCTTAGAGCCGGGACAAATGCGGTCCCAGTTAAATTTTCCATAAAAATCTGCCAATTGGACTGCTTTGAGTCCAATTTCTTTCCTCTCTGGGACTGCCCCACTGGACCTCGACTTTGGGGTAGCTGGGCATGGCCCAACTCCCTGAGAGGGTTTCCCGGTGTTACCTGCACCCCCAAAGCCTGTACCCCACACCCGAGCCGGTGTTCACGGCCTGGATCTGGCTGCCGCCTGCGTCTCCCTGGGGTCACCTCAGAAGTGTTGGTTGAAAGGAGAAATGACATCAAGTCCTTTTCTTTCCATCCAGAGCATGTTTTTTTGGGGGGCTTTTCTGTGAAAGAATAAGCTCTTTGAGGGTCAGTGTCTGACTTCCCTATCTGGGCATGGGGTGAACCCCATCTTCCACCACTGTATGATATATGAGGTACAATCAGAACTGTTAGTGGCTTGTGGTAGGGAAGGGTGGGGGTGAGGGTGGGGGAGGGTGAGAGTGGGAGGATGGTGTAGGGTTGAGGGTTGGATTCCTGGGAATGGGGTGGAGGCCAGTGGAGTCAGAGGGGCCAGAGTTCATTTGGGTTCAAGTCCACGGGCTGGATCTCCCCTGAAAGGAAGGAGACCTTTTATTCTCAGAGCAACAGGAAATCATGATAATATTTACATGTTAAGGAAACTAGCATCTTTTTGGTTTGGAACATTGACCACTACAAGTTGGGACAGGGAATCTCATCCGAGGGAAGTTGTAATAGGCAAGAGAACTCACTGTGGCTCCACTGGGATGGAGACTGTGAAAGGGAAACGGTCAGGTTCATGAGGTATTTTGTAGATGGAGTCTTAGTTGTCCCTGATGGGGACAACTTAGTTGGCTAGATGTGGAGGGAGGGGCAAGGGAGCAACCAGGTAAGACCCCAGTGTCTGACTTGGATCATTTGCAAGATGCTGAAATCTCTGGTTTAAGTTTGAAATGCCTTCACTCACCAGCTCTTTTCTGCAGACCGTCTTTCCGCTAGCAGCAAAGATGCCAACTTTGCTTTATTCTCAATTTTCTCGTATCAATATTGCAGAAGCTTATGCGCGCCAAGTAGCTTTGTAGATAGAGTGAATGTATTACTTCGAAGATGCTTTAAAATCTTCCAGAAATAATATCTTCTCTTGGTCTTAAGTAGCTGATTCCCATACTATATATCTGTCAGGCATATTGATTTTTTTTCTTAGCTACCTATTAAATATTCAATAGGCGTGTGTGTATGACTATTGCTCAAGTACAGAATTTGAAACAACCATCACTAGTTAAATTATAGGTATTTTTCTTTGCCCCCTCACTTCTTGGTCATTTTCGTTCATTGTTCTTTTTGGTGACACTAGAAAGATGGGCTCCCTTCTTGTCTTTCTTAAAACATAGTAGTCCTTCGGCCTCTCTGTTCGTCTGCCTGTCTGTTCATCTACTCATGAGATGCCATGCTGTGTGTGTGTGGTAGGGGTACAACGACAAGTAAGTTATGTTCCCCGAGGTCAGGTACACAGGAATGGGGTGAGGCGGGGGAGGAAGAGGGAGGGAGAGAGGAGAAAGAGAAAGAGCGAGCACAGTTTTATAAATGAGAAATGATTCCATCTCCTCTTCTTTGTGCTTTGAAACATCACAATTGCTCAGAGTTTCAGTGTTCATGTGCCTCAAGTGTTCGCATCCAGATGTGTGAATTCAGGTCCTTCCCATATGCGTGTGACTCTTGTTCTCATCTCTGTCCTGAGCACTACATCTGTTTATAGTCACCTGAATGTTGGACAGTCACAACACCATAACACAGTGTGCACACCATCTCCCAAACCTATACTTGTATTTTTCACCATCTAGCCACCTTGTATCCTAATCTGGGAAATCTGGAAATCACATTAAAATTATAGCTGCTTCTTATTGAAAATTTACTATTTCCCAGTCGTGGTGCCAACAGTTTCAGTTAGATTTTTGCACTTGAGAGTCATAAAAACCTTCTACTTGAAGCATGACTCCCTCGTTCCATGAATAAACAAATGGAATAGGGGGCCTGGGTTGTTGGAGGTCTAACTGTTGAGGGGCAGAGCTGGTATTCAGACTTAATTCTCTGTTGCTACAAAGTCTGTGCCTTAACATTAAATCACTGAGTTGAAGCCACATATACAGGGACCACAGATATCTTTTGCTTACTAGAGAAATGATTTGTTAACATTTTAAAATTGGGAGAGCTCAAACAGACACTGAATTTAAAATATATTTGGAAATTTCTAAGATCTGGTAGCTTGCTTCACATTCCACATGGTAGCAGGTGGCTACAGATAAACAGCAGCCAACTACTTTGGAAGGTGTGTGCATATCCCAATTTGCCATAGTCCTTGATCCCCCCTGTTGCCTTACAATAGCTCCCTTCCTCATTATCTACCTGAATCTTATTGGCATCTGAATTTTTGGTTCCCGGTCATATGGTATTATTAGACTCTCCCTTCTTTCATTATTCTGCTATCCAATTGGCCCCTTAGCTGACAGTGTTAGTTGTAAAATCATTGTGCAATCTGTCTCACATTCTTTCCCCATATTGCTACAAATTGGTCCTTATAACCTCTCACCTCAATTACTGTGTTAAACACCTGGTTTCCTGCTTCTAGTTTAACAGCCACTAATTCACACTCCACATTGCTTGCTTGCAATTAGGTGATGTCTAGTGGCCGCAGAATGAAATGCAAACTCTTTGGTGTGGCTTGATCTGCCCCCATTTATGTTAATATATGCACACCTTTTGGCCTTATTGAATATGGGGTCTCTCCAAAGTCATGACCCTTCACATCTCCTTGCATTTTTACCCACCCTCCTCTCTGCTGGGAACAGTCTGTGTGGATCATGTATTATTTGCAACTGAGTATGTCGATGTGAATTTAGAGCGAATGCCTTTCTAAACTCGTTTTTCCTTTATTTTGGCTCGATTGACAAGTCTCCTATTTCTTCTTTTACCAAAATACGAACAGAATAGAAACATAAGCCCCAGTATGTTTATACATCCTGATGTCTCAATTGCTCCATCACTCCCTTTTCATCTTTGAAGTACGGCATAGGAGAAAGAGCTGGGCAGCCCAGCTCGGCTGACTTTCAGCCACAAAGACTTGAAGAGGTTATTTTGCAATTCCCTGTTGCCATTCTTGCAATGCAAAGTAGAACTGCTGGCTAATGGTTCTTACACCATTCTCCCGGGGTTAGGCTAAGTGAAATATGCATGTGAAGGCTGAAGACTACATACTGTATATCGGCTTCAAGGATGTCTGCTGTTTCTATTATTGTTACCCTATATCATTCATTCCTTCATCATCACACTGAGTTATTCTTGGTATTTTGACATTTATTTTTTTTTCGAGCTTGCAGCACCTTTATAAATAAAATAATTTCTGTCTTGTTTCCCCGAGTGAGGCAGCAGGAGATGAGGGAGCACAGGACCGGGGCTGGGTTGCAGTTTGTCATATGGTGATAAGTGTCTAATTATCTTCTTTTCAATCAGAGTAAAATGGAAAACATCTCACGAAGGATAGAATTATATCCCACTCTAGAATATGAGGGGACTCTTTGAAGAATTCGAGTGTTATTAAAGCTGATTGTATGGGACATGCTTAGTATGATTTCTGAAATTTCAAAATGACCAGGAACTTGAAAAGTGTGGAGTAATAGCATTAGGCTTTTATTTCCAGTTTTCTATTTCTGCCGAGAAGAATGCCAGAAGAAATAATTATGCCAATTTGTGAGCGATGCTTCAGATAATTAAGTCGGGGAGCTATTTTTATTTGTTTCATGTAGTCACTGTATCCTTAGCAATAACAACAAAAACTTTCAGTATCGCTAGGAATTCTTAAGTGTGAAGATGGGCAAATAGAAACATAAACATAGATAAGAAAAATGAAATAGCACCTAGGAATAAAGGCTAGATAGGAATAAAATTATTTAACCTTTCCTTCTAGAATTTGAATCATTTCCATTGCAGTGTTGAACTAGACTTAAAATAGTAAAAGAGTAGATTTCCCCCAAGCCATTCTTAAGTACCTACACCCAAGCCTGTATACCTGCACATAGATGTGTGTGATTAAAAAAAACTGAAATACCAAGATGCCCCCCAAATAAAAGCTACATAGAAAATAGACACCTCATTAAATATTGTAAGAGTTTTTATGGAGGTCAAGTTTACAAATCAAAGATCTCATTTAAGTGTTCAGTGCAAAGCTTTCCAGTAAACGTGGAGTCACTCAGTCGTCACCATAATGCGGTGTGACTGTATTTACATCAAGCACAGCCGACTCCTCAGGCCCCACCACAGACAATCCCGTTTCCCATCCGAGCCCCAGGCGGCAAAGAATCTACTTTCTGCAGATTTGCCTTCTCTTGACTGACATGGCTGTCTTGTCAGGGCGGTCACGCACCATGCCTTATCATGCCTGGTTTTGTAACTGGCATCTTTTACCTGGCGGGACCTTTCTGGAATCATCCGGTTCACAGATCAGGTCAGAACTCAGTTCCTATTTGGCCTCCTGCCCACGGTTGAAAACTCCATGGACTGTGTACCCATCATAATAACCAACTGAGAGAAAAAAAGTACATGTTCAAGAGCCTTCCGGCCGTCACTCCCTCCCTGGGCAGAAGGAATTGGAGACACAGGGCTAAAAGAGAGAAACTTCTTTTCATCATTTCCTGTTTTAGGGGGAGTTTAAGTACTTAAACTCAGGGCGATCCTCTTTATCCATTAAAGCAATGAGTGGCCTTTCCCAACAAGCGCATAAAGCAGGAGGTGAACGCCCTTGGCTAAAGGGGTTCATTAACCAACCCACACCCCCTTCCTGACGATAGCCACCATTCATTCATTGCTGGCTAGTTCTAGACCCCACACACGTAGACATCTACCCACCCAGTAGCTGCGCAAGTAAGCTGCAGAAGGACGATAGCTCAGCTACACCGGGACCCACGACTTCAGTTCTTAGCCCCAGGTGGCAAAGCTAAGGAAAGCGCCTGCTTGGGGAGGAGGGTGTTTCTGGAAAACCTGGATGCATCAACTGGTTCATCCACTCCCGGTGGAGCAAAGTGATTAACGGGGGGCGGGGGCGGGGGACTTGGTGCATGAGGTCTTTGGTTTCATTCTTGCTCCCCTCCTGCCCTCTGCGTGCCCCTGCAGGATACCTGGGACCGACTTGCGAGGAGAAGGTGGACCCCTGCGCCTCGTCGCCCTGCCAGAACAACGGCACGTGCTACCCCGACGGGCTGCGCTTCGGCTGCGGCTGCAGCGCGGGCTTCACCGGCCCCACGTGCGCGCAGCTCGTGGACTTCTGCGCGCTCAACCCCTGCGCGCACGGAACCTGCCGCAGCGTGGGCACCAGCTACAAATGCCTCTGCGACCCAGGTGGGTACCGGCCACAGCCCAGACTTGCCTCCGGCCTGCAGAACCTCACCTCGTTGGCCCTCTGGGTGGCTGGGTACAGAAGTGGGCGTCCCTCCTTTGGGGCGCTTTCCCTGGGCGCGTGCTTTTTTGCAGGGGTAGGGCCCACTCACGGCGGAGAACGGACGCACGCATGTAAGCAAAAGGAAGCAGAATTAAACCCGGCTCAGTCTGGGCCCAGCGCCACCATCGCTCATGATCCGCTACGGGCCCCTTAGGCGCGCTGTCTGGGGGGGCATCTTGAGCTCTTAGGTGAAGGCCGCATGTTTCCATTTCAATGAGCACCAGAAGTAGTTGGCGATCAGCCAGGCACGGTGGCATGCACCTTTAATCCCAGCCTAGGAAGGGAGGCCAAGACTAGGAATCGCTTGAATCCGTGGGGTTGAGATCCGCCCGGGGCAACATAGCCAGACCTAGTCTCAAAAAATTAGCGGGGCGTGGTGGTGCGCGCCTGTAATCCAGCTACCTGGGAGGCTGAGGCTGGGG
Source organism: Uropsilus gracilis (assembly GCA_004024945.1). Classification (NCBI taxonomy): domain Eukaryota; kingdom Metazoa; phylum Chordata; class Mammalia; order Eulipotyphla; family Talpidae; genus Uropsilus; species Uropsilus gracilis. The sequence goes on along the minus strand of PVHY01005883.1, from coordinate 3,104 downwards.
ATCGCTTGAGTCCGTGGTACCCCGGACAATGTGAGTCTGTGCTTCCCCGGGCAACATAGCGAGATCTGGTCTCAAAAAAAAAAAAAAAAAGTAGTTGGCAACCCCTTGGGAATGTTCTGTCTGATAAAATGCTTCCTCCTGCATAGTATGTGTGTGTTCAGGGGTCTTACGTGACTCTGTATGTTCAGGGGTCATATGTGACTCTGTATGTTCAGGGGCCTCATGATCCAGCTGTCTTCTGCACTTGTCTCACTGTCCTGCTGCTGCTGCTGTTGTTGTTGTTGGGCATTTTGACACTCAGAAATCGGAGTCGTCTCAAGTTAAAATTTAAGTCTGCAGGACCATCAGGTCTGGTCTGAAGGAAGGCTCTCCGCGGCTCTTTCTCCACATTCCCATGCTGCCCACATCTCGGCCCTTGTGCACGCCAGCTCTTTAGAATGCTGCCTGGCACCGCGATGCCCACATGCCCCCTGGCACCCTGGCTACCAGTGCCCTGGGCGCTGATGCCTGCAGCACCCTGTACCTGCCTCACCTGCTCCCCGCTCCCATTGCACCAGCAAATGTCTCCTTCAGTCTCGGCGCCAGCTTCCTTCCTTGGGTTCCAGCCATCCCCTACCCGACCATGTCCGGTCTCTCCCACAGTCTGCTCACCACCCTGGCATGCCTCTTGGCCCCTGGGGTTGGGAGGAAGTCTTGTTTTATGAGAGACTTAGGTCTGAAGGGAAGAGCCCTGCGCTGGCAGTCAGCGGACACGAGTCAGCTTGCTTGGAAGCACGGTGACTGGCCCTCAGCGCCCTCCCCGCGAGGAGGGACTGTTGAGCCACGTTGGCAGGAAGGTACGAAGTGCCTTGTAGCTGATCCGTTCTGGGCCTGCGGCCACGCACGCTGTAGGGAGCAGAGCTGAATTTTCCCTCAGGTATGCTGGTGCCTGGCCCAGAGCTTGCAAAAGGCCCATCTCACTCTCACGAACCCATACATGGACAGGGTGGGAAATGCAAGTAAGCCTTTGAGGGGTGTTGAAAGCCTTCCTCCTTCCTGACTGTCTGGTTTTCTAAGCCATCATTGGGTTGATGTGGAGCCAAGCACCCTTTCCTCTCTGCGCTGAGACACCAAGGGAACGAGGCTGCCCATCTAGTTGGCAAGAGTATTGGGATTTTCCAGGGAAACAGCACGTGTCTCTGCCCACCCGCCCATCCGCATCTCTCTGCCTAGACTGAAGGAAGGAAGTGCCTTCTGCGGTGATGGCAAAGGCAAGTTCAGAATCCGCCCTGCAGCCGGCCTGGAAACGCAGGCAGGGCTTCCATGCTCAGCTCGAATTTCTTCTTTGGGGAGCTCAGGTCTCTGCTGGTAAGACTTGGGCTGTAGGACACTCACATTTGGGGGGGGGGTTGCTTTCCTCACAGCCCAAGGATTTACGTGTTACTCTGACATGTCACTAGTAGGTGTCTCAGGCCACTGGACCTGGGACGTCAACCGTCACAGCCACCTTTTGGGTTTCTCATTAACTGGACTGAAGACGACTCTCCACCTCTACCTGACATCAGGCTGCTTTCCTGCACCCACCCCTGCCCCTCATCTCTCCCAGAAGTTAGTGGCCATGGGAATGGTTCCTTCATGGGGTCAGTTTGTCCCCGTGTGAGCTGCCATTTGCACGCTGCTACCAGCTCAGAAGGACACGTGGGTCAGAGCCCTGGCCCACCTGGGAACACCAAGTGTCAGGACCACTGGTGGTTGCCAACTAGACAGGCCCAGTTGTCCCAGGAAGAAGCCACCCTCCCTCCTCACATGGTGACCCGGGATGGGTGTTCCCTGTGATTGGCTCCAGATGTCCTAAGGGGGGAGGGTGTCAGTCCCGATGCCACGATCTGATGTCAGACCCATCAGGAACTTCCTTTCTCCTTGTCTCCCAAGAGCCCTTCCTCCAGCAACACCCACACAGCAGCAACTGTCCCAGGCCTGGGCTCCTGCTCCGACCCCCTCTGCCTCCCCTTCTTCATCCCATTGTCATTTGTGTACTTTTGTGTTTCGTTAGCTGGTTTATATTTTATTTTTTATTATATAAGTTATATATATATATATATTTCATATCATTGTGATCCCCTGGGGTCACCCACCACTTCCCCTCTCTGGCTGCTCCAGCTGGTCCCCCCCTCCCAGTTGTGTACTTTTGTTTGGTTGTCCATATTTTAGTGAAACCATCTGGTTTCTGTCTTTTTCTTTCTGACTTGTTTCTGCCAATATGATTTCTTCTAGGTACATCCATGTTACCAAAGGATCATCAAATTTGTCATTTTTAATTGATGGATAATATTCCATTGTGTACACATACCACATCTTTTTCATCCAGTAATCTGTCTTGGGGCATTTAGGTTGCTTCCTAGTCCTTGCAGTTATAAATAGTGCTGCAATAAACATCTGAGTACAGGTGTCCCTTTGTGCCCATATTGAAGTCTCCTTTGGGTAGATTCCAGAAGAGCGATTGCTGGGTCGAATGGTTGTTCCATTTTCATTAGTTTGAGGTCCTCCACACAGCTTTCCGTAGTGGCTGGACCAGTTTACATTCCCACCAGGAGTGTAAGAGTGTTCCTTTCTCTCCACATCCATGCCAGCACTTGCTGTTGCCTGTTCTTTGGATGTGGGCCGTTCTTACTGGTGGAAGGTGGTATCTCATTGTGATTTTGATTTGCATTTCCTTGATTGCTAGTGATGTTGATGGTTTATATTTTAAATGGCTAGTGACGTTGATGGTTTATATTTTAAATCAATGGGGCTATTTTCATTAATTTTAAAGAGAAATGGAGGTTTTTTAATAGCACCCTATGGGATTTTCCAGTCATGAGGAGGCTGCAGTGGTCCTCAGTGGACAATGGGGTGTGGTCCGCTGAGGGTCATCATCTCTGAGGCCATCATCTCAGAGTGTCCCTCTCTGTCACTCGTCCTCACAGGAGAGTCACAGAACGTCTCTGGGCCTCAGTGTTTATTTTCACGAGTGAGGTCTCGGATGCCCTCAACCCCAGTGGTGTTAGAATCACCGACCAGGCCCCAGCAGGCAGCCTCCTGCTAGCCGGTTCGCCTGGTGTGTGTGTGTGGGGGGGGGGGGGGGG